>CM031240.1:749299639-749359639 GCA_018340775.1 Taxus wallichiana var. yunnanensis | reverse complement strand
CAAAAAACAATGGGGGATTGGAGACCAACCACATTAGAATGCTAGATGAATTCAACAAGGGTCACCATGACAACATGTATTTTTTTATGTGTGTGTGTTTGAATTGTTGTTAGGGGGTCCCCATGGGGGAGGGGAATCACCTCCAATTGTGACCAAGGGGTTGTGTGTTATCTCTTTTATTAGTTTCCTTTATTTGATTTTAGTATGTGATTTATAGTGATGTATTCTCCTTTATTAATTACTTGATTTGTGTCTAGATTAGTAAATTAATCTTTTTACTAAATTAATTTTGAATGGGTTAAAAGGAATTCATTTATTAGATTAGATGGCTCTTGGGTTATGTGTTGTAAGTTGAGTGCTTATGATCTTGAGTGGTGTACACTCTACCCCTTCTTGAAAATTCGAATTTGGCCTTAAGGGACAATTTTGGAGGCTTGTGGGACAAGTCAAACTTGTCCCACACCTCTTAAATTGCTATACCAACCCTACCTATGGGTTGGGGGGTCAAAAATAGACCCCATTATGTGTTTTGGGAAGACAAAAATGTAAAATATTATTGCACTTTCTTTCTTTTAAGTAATGTTTTCCTTATGGGGTGTGGGCTTGGATTGTGTGTGTAAGTAAATTGTCATTCCTCTCACCCACCAATTTATGGTGCATTGGGGTTGAGGTTTGACTTGTGAGGTGGAGTTGAGGATGAGTGATGTGGCATCCTACATGGAGCCACCTCACCCTCCTCTCTCCCTTTTCTATTTATTCAAGTTCTTTTTCTTGTTTGGGGGTTACTTGATTCTTTTGTGCTCTTGCATTTTGGGAGTTAGAGGATTTTGGAGTGCTTGTGGATTTGGTTGGATATTGTTGATGATATTTTGGGCTTGAAGGAGCTTGGTGTTGGACTCTTGGATCAAGCTATACCATGGAAAGGTAGGAGCTTTACTCTTTCTTAATGTTTTTCTTTTATATTGTGTATATGTTTGGAGGGATTTTTGGTTGGGTGCCCCACCTTGGACAAGAAAATTCTTGCATTTCTTATTCATTTATTTTGTTGAGGAAGCAATAAGAGATTGTAGGGATGCATAAGAGAATGTGGGAGGCATAAGAGGTTTTTGAGGGAGGCATAAGAGTGTGTAGGGGTTTTGAGATGTGTATTAGAGGGTTATAAGGTTGGCACCATTTCCCATTGGGAGGCATAAGTGACCTCCCGATAGATATTTCTCCTTTGGCTTTTACATTTTGAAGCCTTTGTATATTTTTGTTAGTTATTCTTGTGATTGTAGTTTGATTTGTTTGTGTTTTGGTATGGTTGTAAAAATATTTGTATTTTGATGTGGAAGCTTGTTTTGTTGCCATGAGTTGGATCCATTTTCATTGCAATGTGGTTGGGGCTTGGGGCCAATGAGGAGGATGGCTTCTTCTCCTCATTGGAATTCTTGGTTGGGTGGAGAGTGTTTCCTCTCCCCATTTTTTTTGTGATCAAATGAAGCATGGTGGAGCTCTCTTGTTGGTGATGTGAAACATGGAGCATTGTTGGTGTCCTCAAGAAATCCTTCCTTGTGATAAAACCTTCTTGTTATTCCCACTCAAGGTGGAAGATTTGTAATATTGTGTTTTTCTTTAAAGGAAATGTTGTATTGTAAGTTGTAATATTATTTGAAGAAGTTCATTAAAGAGTTGTAAAATTTACCTCCTCTTTAAGTTGTAGTATGGAAAGAAAAGAATCAAGATAGAAAGCTTGTGTAAAATCTTAGTTTTAGTTTGTATTGTGAGAAAAGAAGTTCTTTGTTTTAAAAGAAATGAGCTATGCTCAATGGGAAAATAAATTTTACTTTCATTGTGAAATTATATTATTGTAAATGAGAAAGAAGAAATATAGAAGTTGTAAGATGTTAAAAATGTATGCATAGTAAACTTGAATGTAGAACAAAGTTTTTATAGACATTTTGAACATATAAGTTGTAGTGAAAATGGAAAGAGGCAACAAATTTGAAGTATATTGTTATATTGAAATTTTATTTTTGTAGTAAGGAAAAATAACAATATTAGAAGTAGATTTAGATCCTTTTTTTGTTGGACTTGTAAGAAAATTTATTGAACAAAATGAAAATGATCTTGTAGTTGTTGTTGTTATTATTGGAATAGATAATGCTTTAAAATGAGTAGTTTTAACTAAGGAATGAATAAATGGAACTAAATCTTACAACTAGAAACTTTAGGCATATAAAATTAAGTTCAAATTGAATTTTAAAGAAACCTAGTGACTTTTTTTTTGGAAAATCTCAATTTTTAAGGTTTTGTTTCTAAGAAACATAGGACCACGCCACCCTATGCAGAGCGGCGGTCTCAGAACCTCAACTCCAATAAGGTGGTGGTTTGTGAATCATCACCTAGGTAGGAAAGTGGTCCTAGGACCGTCGGCCTACTTTGGGCAGCAGTTCTCTCACTTACGGTGGAAAAACATAGATCCACACTGTGTAAATTTTAACTTGTTCTAACTAAATTTTAAAGCATGTAAAAATTACAAGGAAACCTCCAAGCAAACAAATAATGGCTAAATCTCATGGTTTTAAGAAATAAAATCTTCAAATGGTGGATTCAAAGTACCCAAACTTGTATTTATTAATAGAAGTAGGGTTTTCCCCAAATGGAGAACTCCTAATACAAATAATTTTGTAATAAAACCAGATTTGAAAAGGAAATCCCTTCAATCCTTGAATGAATGACATTACAATGATAAATCTACAATCTAAACTAATCTAAGCTTGATTTTTTGTAAACTCCTCCATATTCTTTCCTTTCTTGCTCTCATGACTTCCTTCTCTCCTACCTACAAATTAAACAAAGGAAAAGTGACCAAATGAGGAGACTTGAGTAAAGAAAGAGATTAAATAAAAATTCTTAAGGATTTTTAGGGTTAGCTTGGAACCCTAGGATCTAGTGGCAACAATTAAATTTATCCAAGGGTTGAGGATCAACCCTACATCTTTTTGGTAGGAGTATATTTTATAGATGGTTTAAATAAAAATTAAAGGAATGTGTAGATGGGTGAATGGGCCCATTTAAACACCTTGGTGTGCAAATTCACTAATATAGTCCCTAGTATGTTTTAGAAAAATAATGAAATAGAAATTTAAGTTATTTAAATAATGGAATTATAGTAACTAAGTATAAGGTAAAGTATTAAGGTAGGAATGTTAGTTGTGGAGGGGTAAAAACATTAAACCAAGTAAATTAAATTATGGCACCTTCCTAGTTGAATGTTGATTAATTGACCTTAGAGATAAATTAAGAATATTTAATCATTCAACTTAGGCATAGTCCATCCTTTGTAAACTAAATATTATTAATGTAAATAAATTTTAGTGCACACTAAGGGTTGATAACCTTGTAACCTTCTAACTTAAACAAAAAAAAAATCCACAACTTTCGGAGTTAAGTGTTTAGGGTTTTAGCGTGTTCCTTGAACATCATTTTTGTGGGCATTACATATACATATACATATAAACATATTTATAAATATGTTAGTAAAGATTCAAATATATATATACAAAACAATATAAAGTGACTGTGTGCCTGATGGGAAGGTTTGTTTGAATAAAACAAAAGGATGATGGGGAATAGGATGCAGCTTGCCCCCAACCCTCCTCTACCATTGTAATGTTGTAGTGCCACCCCAACCACACAACAGACCATGTGGTGTAGCTATGTGGCCACACCACAAATCATCCACCAACATATAACCGCAAGCCGCCATGTTATTTTCACTCCCCACACTATTATTATAGACAGACACATTAAAGAACCCCCACCCTATTAAAGAATATATATACCGATTATGATATATATATATATATGCAAGACAAGAAATCCTGGTGTTTTGAAAAAAAAAAAAATCTTGAAACCCTAGTTAGAATAACAAATCCAAAATTAATAATGGGCATCCTCTCCCCTTCTTTTACAAATATAGTGTTAAAAATGGAACTCACAATGGGAAAACTAGAGATCTATGGGTTTGGTGGAAGATCTCAAAAATGGCCTCCACGGATCCCTTTCTCCTCCATCTTCCTCCCTATAAAACCTGTGCAAATGAAATAAAACAACAAAGCCAAAAGTTACAATACATTTCCTTATGGAAGATTAGGGATTCCTAGGATACCTAAAATTTAGGGCCCAAATTTACCTAATCCAATGGTGGGGGTTTAACCATGTCTAACTTTTAAATTTATGGGAATAGTGCTTTTAATGGGGGTTTGGGGTGAATAAATTAAGTGGGTTCTTTTAGTTTTAGTAGTGGCAATGTGGTGGGTATAAGATAGTAATGTGGCACTTAGGAAAATATTTAAGTAAAAAAATATTTTTTGGGCATGGGTTTATTTGGGTTATTATGGGACATGATAATTTTAGATTACTAAATTGTAATATAAAAAAATATTATTAAATAAAATTTACATGGGTGAGGTTAAGGTGGCCAAAAGAAACCCCTTTTTGAATTAATTTAATTTAAGATTGACAAGAGAGTATTTTAACCTAGAAATAATTATGGGAAGATTAAACGCTATTTATTAACTATTGGTAGTAGTCTCACCCTACTTAAACATTAATAAAGTAATATATATTTTTTTAAATGTCAGGATTTTTAGGTGTTTGTGTTAGGGTTGGGTCATGAAAAATATAGGGCACTACACTTGTATTGCCTAGATATACTATAATCTAAATATGGTTTCTTTCCCTTTTCACATTTTGTTACATTGTTACACATTCATAAGAGTCTCTTAGTTGGGACCCCTTATTTTGACCACACTAAATTGAATTAGACTTCACTAGTTTGATTTGTGAAAGATATTATTGTGAAGAGAATTGTAACAATAGAATGCATTGAGTATTCAGATTGATAGGTTTGAACTTTATCTTTAACCAAAATAAAAAGATGGAATGTGGGTAATATGCTTATTAGGTTAGAAATCTATAGAATAATGTTCTATCAGATTTCATGATTAAATATATTGACATTCAAATATGAATAAATATAGTGACATGTAAGATTATTTGATTTATAACCACATTCCAAAATATAGTAATACACAAGAACATAGATTATGACATAGATAAGGTTAGGGTACTCAATGAAGATCCACCTTAGATGACTCAATGGCTACCCAAACTGGTCCAATGGTATTCAAAATTTATTTGAGAGTAATGAATGGGTTTCATAATGGCATAAAAAAGTTCAAACTATTGTTAAAAAATGTGCCCAATTTGACGGATAGGTGCTCCAACATTAATTTAAATGTAGATGAATTTATTGATGTGTTTTTCCAAACATCACATCATAATACGAAAAACATTTCCATGATGATAAAATGAAATGGGACATGGATACTTATCATGGTGTTACATCATGCTTGGGATAGGTGATGGCCAAATACTCTAAAAATCATGTTAACATGGTCTTATTATAACTTTTCTACTTAATAACTATCATATCACGAATGTACCAACCCTAACCCAAGGTTTTAATTACTTCTTTATAGAGTGTATATAGTTCTTGAATTAATTACATTATCAATGTGCTATGCTATAAGTTTAAGGGAGTATCGCCAATAAATCTTAACCAGATCAAATTTTGGTATTAGTTAACAACCTAATTATCCCTCATGATGTTAGAATTTCATTTTTTATTATCTGTTTCTATAACATAATGGTTGATAGCTTAGAATACATAAATAAGAAATATTATGTTTTTATTTAAAAACACATCAGTGTTTTTCAATATTAACCTAACCACATTCTAAAATGAAGTGTAATTCTACAATGCTCGATATTTTGTATTCAAAACCATTCACACTTTTGTATTTAGAAAACCTTCTTATCTCATGGTTACTGTCATTTTTGTATGAGTCCAAAGGAGTGAAAACATATACAAATTTATAAGTGCACAATGATATCAATAATGCATGACCAAACCAATAGACAAGGGATATTGACTATACTCTATACAAAGTGGACTATCCTAAGCATGATGGAGAAACATAATAAGCATGCATATCCCAATGTATCATTCCATCATAGAAATTAACCTTTTTATCATGATGACATGACACAGTAAGATGTACATCACCCACCAAATCCATAAATGCATTAACACTGATACTATGTCCTTATGGTTTGGCACAATTTTTAATAATTTTTTGAACCTTCTTTAAGCTATATTAAAATTGATTTCTTATGTTATTGTTGAATAAAAAAGGGAAATGAAAATATAGGTCATCTCAGCCCATCCAAGTATATGAAATGATTTTTTCCTGAAATATATCTAGGTAAACATAAACCTTTCAAGTAAATTGTTTAAAGAAATGCCTCAAACAAAATCACAATAAACATTCCTTAATAACAATGGTTAATACAGAAGAGTGAGATTTATTTTCTCTATATATAATGCATGAATCCCCATAAAAAATAAATTCAAAACACATGTATGTCTATCCCTAACCCATTGAACTCTAGCTGGTCGGAAAAGGATTCTCAATGCATTGGGGAGGAAATGGCATTTCATTAAATAGTTTACTTGCAAAATCATTCTTTTGTGTAATTACCTATTCTCCACACTAAATAGTAAATGGATATCAATGTATAAAATAAAATATGGCTACAACAAGCTAATAATATTTTAAAGATAAGTAAATATATGCATTTAATTTTGTAGTGTCCATCTTTTAAAAAAATAGAAGAAAACTAATAATAAAAAAATAAGGTAATGGGATGTGTGCTAGCTGGGCATGGGGCACCATTTTTCAGCATAACTTGGAGAGAGACACATCCTAAACATCCTTCAAACCTGTCTTTTCCTTACAAAATAATACAATCACTTTATTTCAAATCGAGAGGTGCTAACCACTATGGAACCCAACTTAACGTTGAGGATTTATAAGTAATTGGATGGTTGTAGCAAGTGCAGAGGGCACACCATCTTATAATTAAATAAACAAAATTTTATGGGAAGAGTATAAAATAGAGACCCATCTATATCCGACTTAAAATCATGATGGGTTAAATCAGTCTGCATGATGAGAGAAACTTTGATGAAAATATCTCAACATTTTCCTATGCACAAATTGCTTGACCTGGAGTTGTATCTAGGTTCTAAGCAAGTTCATTTAGCTCTAAGAGGATCTACTACATGGGTTTTTCTTTCCTTATCTAAGTCATTTCATTTCTAGACTCTTGAATTTCTATTGTTGCATGTTTGAGAATCTACTATTTCCTCGTTGTTGGGTTATAAAAGTTAAAAATGATTTTCTGTTTTATGGGTGTCACCAATTGGTTTGGTTATTCTCTCAGTTGTTGAAGTTGATTAAAATAAATTAGTTGCTTGAATAGAACCTGTAGGGTTTTGCACTTGGATTATTTTTTATCCCTTTTGGATATTTCATGTCTTTACACTTAGGTACCTGAGGCGTGAATATTTTATCCATGGTTTTCATCCATGTCTGGGATTGTGGGATATGCATTTCTACTTGCACGCTTCGAGGTGATTGTTATAAAATATCCCAATAGAAGCGGGGATACGATTCAGTGAATGGATCGTACATGAAAAAAAAAAGAGTTGGGTTCTTTTTAATCTAAGTGGTTTCTAGGTTGAGTAAAGTTTGTGTCGTGCTGGGAAACACAATGGGGTGATGAAAGAAAGGGAAATCTCATTGATATTTTGGCTGAGAGATATGATATTATAGCATGATGCTAGGTATAGAGCTAGTAGTTAGAGATTCAGACTTGAAGATTATTTAAATGTTTTGTTTTTTCATATTTTTTAATTACGTGTAGTATTTATTAAGAAACTATGTTATTAAAATAGAAAATAAAAAAACTCGAAGAGTCTTAAATAATTTAGAGAAATTGAGATTTCAAGATCCTATAATCGACAAATGTTTAGAACTCATTCTCTAGAAAGAATTGTTTCATGGTAGTTACTAGTGAGAAGTGTTGTGACAGATATGTATACAAATGTGGAGGCTAGAGGAAAATTTTTTTTTTTTTTTTTCAAAATTCCCCAGATAATATACCCTCATGGAATGCTTCTTTTGTGGGATATGCATAATTTTATTTGTTGAAGCATCTTTAGAGACTTTCAAACAAAGTAAAAATGGGGGTTTATTGAATGCCATGGTTTTTGGATATGCACAAATGGATTTGTAGAAAGGGTATTGGGAACTCGCGAGTGAATGAAAGTCACCATCCTAAATCCAGGATGAAAATCCCCATGTTGTTTTCCTTTTCAAACATAAAATACATGTATGGTTTTCCCCTTTTCGCTTGCATTAAATTTCACTTCATCATTTCCAGCTTTTTCAAAATTAAATGTTGAATGATAGGGAACATAATTCCAAAAAATGAAAAAATATTTCCTTGACGTGAACTCTCAAAACATCAACCAAAAAAATGATCTCAAAAGTCATGCGCATGGAGCACCACACCCAAACATACCACAAAACCAAAACTTTGCATGACCTTTGTAGCATGGAACACCTTAGGGAACCTTAACTGATTTGTTTGAAATTATTTAATACTCTTGAAATTCATATTCCTAAACCCTCTTAGCTTATTAGTCACTTATGGTGACATGGTCATTTTAATAAAACACGATCGGTTTCGGCTATGGTTATCACTTAGCTTAAGCAAAACTGAAAACCACTACCTCCTACCTCTAGAATGCCACTAAGAGGATCATAACACACCTTAAATTCAATGAAAACACCTTCAGATACTAATTTTTCATGTGGGTTTAGGAGCCCATTGGTCGTTGTGCAACAAGAGTTGTTGACACAATTACGATAACGGGCCCCAAAGTTGCCCTTCTAACTTGATATTTTCTCATCATAATCAACATCCACAAGACACGCTGAACTCTCTGCATATGGGGGAATAAGTAGGAATCATCAAAAAATGTTATTTAACTTGAATCGAGTGTGTTCGAGACCCAGTTATAAGCACTTTGTTATTTTGGACAATTTTCTCAACCTTAGCTAGAATCTCCTTTTTGAGTCTCGTTTGACTTCTAGCCATGTGTATGACAACATACTACCAATAAAATGCTATGTCTAATTTTATTCAATATTTAATCTTTTATAAATGAATTTTGAAATGGATGGTGATTTTCTCTCTCCACCCTCTTCTCTCTCTAGAATTGACTATGATACTTGATTGAATTGAAAATGTAAATGAATTGCAAAATGTGAATTGGTTTGAAATGAAATGAAAATGGTTAGGAAATTGTGAATGGAAAATAAAATATCTCTTAACTCTCTCTCTCTCATCCTTATTCTCTCTAGTACCAAAATACTAAGTGCAACTGATTGTGAAAGCATGAATGCATGAGAAATGAACTTTGTCTTATTCCCTCTCCCAATATCTCTCTCTATTTTATTTAATTGAAAATTTTAAAAATGATGATTGTGTGGAATATACTTGAGTGTAGGGGATTTCTATACTCATTCCTAGGACTGACATAACGTTGATTGCAGGTACTCCAAACAAGAGGAATTTTTTAGATGTGATATGTTGTAATTAATGAGTTGTAATTGTAAAGTTATATTCATCTTGCAATACATGTATTACCATAGAATAATGATATGTATTATTGTTCAAAGAATTTTTCTTGGTATATTTTAAAAAGGGAATACCAATGTGGCTATATTTTATAGTGTCAAATTGGATGTAAAGTTGTACCCAATGTTGTACCTATGTTATAAAGATATTAAATTAATATTTTGTTATGTTAATTATTGGTATATTTCCTTAACACCCATAATGCTAGGTAGAATATCCTCTCATCAAAAATAACAAAATTAAAAGAACGAGTTACAATCCCTATTTTCCTTCCTCTCCCATTGAGACTTTTTCCACGGTATAAAACATTGATCGCGTTAATAAAATACTCTGATCTCATTAATCATCTTCATGCTTCACACCTAAGACATCTTACTAAGGAACATTTCCTAGATATTTTATGATATGGTGCATATATGTTGTGAAACCTATCATAATGAGATGAGTGAGGTGATCATGTCTAGGTTTTGTAGGTCTTACCATATCATGAATAAGTTAACCCCCTTTTGTGTAATTTCCTTGGTACCCTAGTCGGTGGCTAAAGCCCTTAAAAGATAGTTGGTGGTTGTACCTATGATTGATCTTGTAAAATCTAAATTATGTGAGTGGAGACTACACTTCGAATTACTTGCGTATTTACCCAACAATTGATATAGGTCTTTAGGAGGATTTTGTAACTCATAAGATTATTTGGGATATATCTCTTGCAATATACACTTAATACTTACTTGTCTAAGAGAAATAAAATTTAGATGTCTTGTGTGAGGTCCTACTCCTTGTAGTCTTAAATCCCTAAGTGTAAATTATGTGTTATTTAAAGTACAATAGTTCTAAAACAATGCCCATAGGAGTCCAAATTAACCATGTAAGACTAAAGGGATAAAAGATAAAATCAGATATTATTTAGGAATAAAGTTATGCTTGAATTCTTCATAATTGATCTAGGCATTCTCTTGTGTTAAGAAAAAACAATACGAATTGTTCTTGGAGAAATCAAACATTTGAGCCAACACAAACTCTTATATAACAAAAAAATAAATTTATGATGTGTAAATGTTAAATCTACTTAAACTAACTATTGAATTATAGAAAACTGTAATAGGAAAAATAGGGTACTATGATGAAAGGATGTTTATGGGAAAAGGTATATTGAATCTAAATCACCCTTAAATCCTAATAATTCATTCCTTGATCTCACGATAGTTTCCCCTTGTCTAGAAAAGGTAAATTTTAAACATAGAATATACGTAAGTGTTATAGGTATTACATTTGTTCCAAAGTGATGTTTATACAGGACAAAAGTAACCCCGTAAATGTAGTTAGTAAAAGGTTAAGTAATATTAAACTATGAGATGGCCATTAAAAACAATGGTACGCCATTGAATGATGTCAAAACCAAGCTAAAATGTCAAATGTGATCATCAAAATGAATGTAATAAATTAGAGCTCCATGACTAACACAACAACCTAATAAATAAAAAAACCAAATATGATGCATGATCACATGCTTTGTTTGCATAAATGTGGATTAAACAACGATGCTAATGAAATAATAAAATGTAGCTTTCAGAATGGGATAACTTCAGTTTTAGCCAAAGTCTTGTGAGTTAAGGAAATTGTACTCTAGTTGGACTTGTAAAAGTTAGTACAAACCTTGGCATAGATAGAATATCTTAAACCTAGTATTACTCAGGAAGTAGAATTTATAGTTGAAACATGTAATTAACTCATTTTTATTGAGACTAAATGTGTAAGATGATGAAATAGAATTAGTTTGAAATGTGAAATTCATCACTTAAATTCAAATAAAAATATCTATAATGGGAACACAAGTGTAATATACCCTTCCATGTGCAATATGATTGTGATAATATGAATTCCTTATTGGAGCAATGGAGTGTGAATCAAGAATGATACAATTTAATTAGTTAACCTACATAGATGATTGTAATAACTGGAAGATGAAAAGAGTGTATTGTTAGTATTAAACAATGTTATGAAATGAACTTGGGATAGGTTTTCTATTGATCTAGTAACCTTCCTTTTTCTGCCCATGAATTTTTCACCATGTAAAGAGAGTATTTTTCCAAACCAAGTAAACACGAATCATTCAAACAAATCCTTTAGTCAAATATTAGAATACACATGTGTGTATATACATTCCTAATCATAATCATTCTATATAAATTTATTTCCACAAAGGAAATGAGTGAATTCTAAAGGAACCACTATAGGTGAAATGTTACAAAAAAACAAGTAGCCTAGTTATAAAGAACGAAGGGTCACATGTTATGTGTTCTTTAGAAAATTATAGTCAACTAATAAAAATAGAATTGTAATAAATATTTCACCATGAACAATGATGTGTTGTGGCAAGTGCATGTGAGTAAGTGTAAATTGTAGTGGGTCATTGTTGTACTTTGTCATTTTTGAAAAAGTTACAGTATATGCATCACGTGTTTCAAGTTATATATGTGGGTCCATGATTATGTAAACATCTCATGTATTATACATTATCCTATGTGATCCTATATGAGGTTATGTATAAAGCAACATAAGCCAAAAAAATAATCCTATTATTATGTGTGTTGGATTTGTGTGTGTAAAATGTTGGTGTTACATATGGTATCAAAGCGGAGGCTCATACTCTTGAACCTATGAGATAGATTGGAGTTTTGATGATCTTGCATGGTGGTGGTGGAGATGGGAAGAGTAATGTGATATATGTTGTGATGTGAACAATGTTGTAATTGTGATATTATGAACGCATGTGTTGTGCATGTCACTTAGTGTGTATTTTTATCATGTTGATGTGCTTGTGATGAGAGTATTCACTCTCCTTTTCATGGATCCAATGAGTAGTTCACATGTGATGTACCACCTGGTTGTGTGTGAAAATAATGTTATTATTACGGATTTTGGGGTGTTGGAGTGTTTTGGTTATTCTATGATATGCGGGTGTCTTTGATGGGTTGTATAAACAAAAAAATTTTATAGTGAATTGAATTATATCATTTAATATCACAAACATGTTGTGATGAATCGTGTGTGTCACCATGTTATACACTTTGTTCATTATATGTATAATTCATGTAATATTTGTTGGTTCATGTCATGAATTAGGGGCATATGGTGATCGTATGACCCCAATTCTACATTGTGTGGAAACATGATGTATTGAACCTGTGAAAGTAATGATTGTGACATATTGTATATATATACCACGCGTAAGACACTATGGTTAATGTGTGTGAATCATCATCGTGCTAGTAATGTAGTTATGTGTTATTTTGTAAACCTTACAATTACCAACCCTGGAGGGAAGAAATTGATAAAAAATGTATGTTGGAGAGAGGAAAGGAGTACCATTGACCAATCACTTGAGTTGAGTATGAGATAGGAGGCAGAGTCTTACATAGAATTAAAATCCACCTCTGTTTGTTTGGTATGTATGGCACATTGCCCAATGGGAACCATATATATTGTGTTTCACGGACACCTTAGGCTCAATAGATGTCAACTTGTACCTTTTTTTCTCTCCCTATATGGTTTTCATATAGATGACATATGTGTAACTTAACATTGGTGTATCATTGACCATTCACTCAAGATGAGTATGAGATAAGGAGTGGATTCTTACATAGATTAAAAACCCACTTTTGTTCATTAGGTATGCATGGCCACCATGTATATTGTGTATTGCGAACACCTTAGGTTTAGTGAATGGGAACCTATAAACCCCCCTCTCAGACTATGTTGAGACTATGTTGGGCCTTGTGGGAATATGGAGGGATGATTCAAGAAGAGATGATATCCGAGTGCCATCAACTTGATGATTACCCCTTGGTGTCCGTATAATTCCAAAAGTGATTGTATTGTGTTATTTCTCTATATGTATTTTATTCATAATTGATTATTATCATTTTTCTTGCAGTAACCAGAAATTTTCTTGATTGATGTGTTCTTATACTTTGAGCATTTTATTTTTTTGTTGAACTAACATGCAGATTTTTGCACTAA
Organism: Taxus wallichiana var. yunnanensis; assembly: GCA_018340775.1. Classification (NCBI taxonomy): domain Eukaryota; kingdom Viridiplantae; phylum Streptophyta; class Pinopsida; order Cupressales; family Taxaceae; genus Taxus; species Taxus wallichiana. The sequence continues at coordinate 749,346,019 of CM031240.1, read as the reverse complement.
CTATAGCTAACTAGCCATATATTTTTCTTATTTTTAAATTTCCTTTTAATGTTTAAAATTTTTATAGCCTATCCCAATGTTTGGGAATTTTGTGACTTGGCATTTAAAATGGATTGTTATGTTGGTTCTAATTTCGTAACATGTAGGAATGGATCATGGGATTAACCACGGAGTGGTTGGACCTATGGACCCGCTTCGTTGTATAGGGGTACACCCCAAGGTGATTACACCACTTTGGTGGGGATGATGAGGATCTATGTGATTAGGGCATAAGGTGACTCGACCTCATTAAATGAAAAAGGAGATGGGGCTCTATGGTTGAGTAACCCGATATTATTTATGGGGCTCTATGGTTGAGTGACTTAATATTATTTATGGGCCGCTCTACGGTTGAGTGACCCGATATGGAGAAATAAGGTGACCAGGCTCTATGGTGGAGTGACTCAACTTGGTTTTTCACTATGATTATTTTCTACTTAAGAGGCATATGAATATGTTTTGTGATGCTTTGGGAGGTATACGGAAGTTGTTTTTTGATTCTTTGGGAGATATATTGAGCTTTTTGTAATTATTTTTATTTTTGGAATTGGTATTATGAATTATGTTTACTCTTGTGAGTCTTTTTAGGAATTTTTATGATTGATGTTTGATGCTCCCCTTGGTTAGTATGTAATTTAGGATATTGACTTAGCACTTGTCTTTGTCTTTGGGTACATGTACCATGGTTTTTAGGCATGTTATACTAGTTGTATATGTATCAGTGTGATGATTCTGTTTTTAGTCACATGTGTGTGTTGGATTTATGCCTATGACATAATTGTTGGAAATTATTCGTTATGTGGACTACTTTTTTGTCTTTCCATGGTGGAATTAGAGGTATTAGGATGAGATACGAACATGGAAGTATGTAACCAAATGTATCATGGATCATTTATGTTGTGTTTAGTTTTATGTGACATCTTGAGGCCATTCACTGTTGTGCACCCACAAACATAAGACAATTGAAATTCTAAACATTGATTATTAAGAGATTGAAATTTATAAATACTCTAAAGGAAAAATACTAATTAAGTAATAAAGTAAAATAAAAATAAATAACTACAATTTTCAGTAACATTAAAATTTAAGATATTTCTAAACTTGGTATTTTCCTTGTGATCGTGTTATACCAACAAGTTGTTTTGTTAAATGACATGTTTCATTATTGAATTTATTACATACATACCCTACTAGATTTGGTATTGTGTCACATCGACGATGATGCTCTTATAAGAGGAGGACAATGTAGTGCCCAAATTTCAAAAAAATAGAAGAAAAGTAATAATAAAAATTTAAGGAAATCGGATGTGTGTTGGCATGGCATGGTGCACCTTTTTTCAGCAAAACTTAGAGAGTGACACATCCTAAACATCCTTCAGACCTATCTTTTCCTTATAGAATAATACAAGCACTTTATTTCAAATCAAGAAGTGCTAACTACGATGGAACCCAAGTTAACATTGACAATTTAGTAGTAATTGGATCTAGGCATTCTTTGGTGTTAAGAAAAAAAATACGAATTGTTCTTAGAGAAATCAATCATTGGAGTTAACACAAACTATTATATAAAATAAATAAATTATGATGACTAAATGTTAAATCTACTGAAATGGATTGTTGAATCATATCAAATTGTAATATGAAAAATAAGTTACTATGATGAAAGGATGTTTATGGGAAGAAGTATCTTGAATCAATCACCCTTAAATCTAAATGATTCCTTCCTTGATTTCACGATAGTTTCCCTGTCTAGAAAAGGTAAAATTTAACCGTCGAATATACGTAAGTGTTATAAGCATTACATTTGTTCCAAAATGATGTTAATACAGGACTAAAGTAATCGCGTAAATGTATTTAGTAAATGGGTAAATAAGATTAAACTATGGAATGACCGCTACAAAAATGGTACGCCATTGAACAGTGTCAAAACAAACTAAAATGTCAAATGTGATCATAAAATGAATGTAATAAAGTAGAGCTCCATGAATAATACAACAACCTAATAAATCAAAAAACCAAATATGATGCATGATCACATGCTTTTTTTGCATAAATTTGGATTAAACAATGATGTTAATTAATTAATAAAATGTAGCCTTGAGAATGGGATAACTTCATTTGTCACAAAATTCTTGTGAGTTAACGAAATTGTAGTCTAGTTGGACTTGTAAAAGTTAGTAGAACCCTTACCGTAGAGAGGAATATATTAAACCTAGTATTTCTCGGGAAGTAAGATTTATGGTCAAAATATGTAATTAAATCATTGCTATTGAGATTAAATATGTAAGATGATGAAACAAAAGTAGTTTAAAATTTTAAATTTTTCACTTATAATCAAAGAAAAATCTCTATAATGGGAATGCCGATGTAATATACACTTCGATGCAAAATATGATTTTGAAAATATGAATTCCTAATTAGATCAATGCATTTTGAGTCAAGAATGATACAACTTAATTAGTTAAACTACATAGTTGGTTCTAATAACTTGACGATGAAAAGAGTGTATTGTTAGTATTAAACAATGCTATGTAATGAACTTGGGGTAGGTTTTGATTAATCAAACAACCTTCCTTTTTTTTCTCGTGAATTTTATTCCTTGTAAAGAGATTATTTTTCTAAACTAAGTAAACACAATATTTGAAACAAATCTTTAAATCAAATATTAGAAGAAAAATGTGTGTATCTATGTTCCTAATAACGATCATGATATATAAAGTTATTTCCACAAGGAAATGAGTGAATTCTAGAGGAGCCACTTTATGTCAAATGTTAAACAAAAACATGGAGCCTAGTTGTGAAGGAACAAAGGGTCTCGATGTAATGTGTTCTTCAGAAAATTGTAGTCAAGTAATAAATATAGGATTGTAATAAATATTTCACCATGAACAATGATGTGTTGTGGAAAGTGCTCATGAGTAATCAGTAAATTCTAGTGGGTCATTGTTTTACTTTTTCATTTTTAATAACTCATTGTAAAACCTTTTGAGACTCATTTAGTTTGTGTAGGTGATATTCAAGAGCCACAATGCTTTTAAATCTTGTATTTCCTAGATATAATATATTCTACATATGTTTTTATCCATTTTCACATTTTTTACACCGCTATACATTCATAAGCATCACTTAGTTGGTACCCCTTATTTTTACCAAAGTAATAGAGAAGGGAAACCATCTATACTTTTATAAAAATTTCACTATCCTAAGAATGATGGAGCAACCTAATAAGCATGCATATCCGAATGTACCATTCCATCATAACAATGAACCTTTTTACCATGATGACATGACACTGTGAGATACACATCACCCAACACATCCACAAATTCATTAAAACTAGCATTGTGTCCTTCTAGCTTGGCACATTTTTAAATATTTTTTTGAACCATGTTTAAGCTACAATAAAATTGTCCTCTTATGCTATTTTTGAATAAATTAAAGGGGAAATGTCAAATGTAGGTCATCTCAGCCCATGAAAGTACATGAAATGGTTTTTCCTATAATATATCCAAGTAAATTGTTTGATGAAATGCCTCAAACAAAGTCACAATAAACATTACTTAATAATTGATGCCTAATAAAAAGAGAGATTTATTTTCTCTATCTAGAAAATGTGATTGCCCATCACAAATAAATTCAAACCATATATATTCCTATCCCTAACCCATTGAACTCTATCTCATTTGGAAGAGGAGTCTAAATGCATTGGGAGGAAATAGAGTTTCATTAAACAATTTACAAATTTTAAAAAGTTTTTACCTATTCTCTACACAAAATAGTGAATGGGTTTGAATATATAAAATAAAATGTGACTACAATAACCTAAACATATTATAAAGATAAGAACATATATTCATTTACTTCCTATTATGTATTTAAATCCACTTAGATTTGCCACGTCTTTAACCTATTGCTTGTATTAGGATATGAGTAGCTGACTTGTGGATTACCATATCATTTATACTTTATCATGCTTAATAGGTCAGCCTGGGTGATGTCAATAACATATGAATAGTATATATAGGGGATTGTAGGTAGTAGTTCATTATCATTTTGAGCATTTGAGTCTTATTATATGGTTTAGAGGTTGTCCCCTCGAAGTGGTGAAGCTATTATAATTGCATATTGAGATCATTATTCTGAAATATTGTGTTATTTGGTGTTCTATTGGTGCTCATAATCTGAATTATACTAGTAATTTCATTACAAGTGGTATTAGAGCTTCTTGATCAGGCCAAAATTAGGGCAAAACCCTAATTTTTGTTTCCACAATATATTTTGAACCAGAGTGAATTGGTGGGAGATATTTTAACCAGAGTTGCAAAACATTTCAAATACAGTTCCTTGATAATTTTAGACTTTTTTATTTTTTTACACAAGTTATTACAAATTTAGTTTTTTTCATAACATCTCTCCGTAGGGTGCAAATTCTTGAATTTTTTCAAGTTATTTGCATTTTAGGAAAGCTCTAAAAAAATAGTATAGTATATTCTCTGTGTTTTTTCCTTTTCAAGCAGAATTTTTATCGAAACCCTAAACCTAAGGTTTGATATCATGGTGGGGCCTTCCACAAGAGCAAAAAGAATCCAGTTACTCTGAGTAAAACCCTAGATAAAGATTGGATAGTGATTGAAGAGATGGATTCAGAAGTGGTAAATACATATTCCTTAGCACTAGGGTTTAGTTTAGTTGATCATAAGGTGAGTCAACTTGAGTATGAGTTACGAAATGTACAATCTGAGATGGCCTCTAAAGGAGACATAGCCCAAATCAACCATCGATTGGATGATATCATATAACATGTAAAGGGTAAATAGTATGGCCAAAATCCATCCCATATCAACCAAGGAGGATCTTCAGTTAAAAATCATGGAAAAAATAACCATGTTGGATCACTTTTTCAGCCCAATCGAATCCAACTTATTCACACCATTTTAACATGATGCCAAAAGTGGATATGCACAAATTTGATGGTAAAGATCCCCTGAATTGGATAAATCAAATGGAGAACTTCTTTGAGCTACATAAAACACCATCAAGACAAAAGGTGACATTGGCATCCCTATATCTTAAACCAGACCAATTTGTTTAGTATCGATGGTTATGTGCTCAGAGGAAGAAGAATGGTCTCGGTGTCACTTGGATAGTTTTTACCGAGGAGTTACAATTACACTATAGTTCCATTGTTTCAGAGAACTAATTTAGTCCATTAGCAAAGTTACGAAAAACATAATTAGTCAAAGATTATGTGCATCAATTCTAGAACCTATCCTTAAGCGTGAAGAATATACCAGAAGAGAATCTGAATGACCTATTTCTTGGGGATCTTAAGGACCACATCGAGTATCAGGTACGTATGTTTAATCCACTCAATATTTCTGATTCTATTATCATGGCACGTCAAGTAGAGGAAAAATTTCTTTGTAGTAGGAGGCCACCTTTCATTAACACCAAAGACCTTAGTATCTCTTCCCTTTAATTTCTAGGCCAATTATACTAAAACTCAACAAATGAAGAAAAGAGAGAAAAAGGATTATGTTTTAACCGTGATAGCAAATGTGGACCGGGACATAAATGTGCCGAGAAGAAGTTGTTCTATATTGACGGAGGTAATGAGAATGATGAGGATGCTGAAATTATAGGAGAGGCCGAGGAACCAATAGAAGAGGAAATAGACGATCACCAACCTAAAATTTCTTGCCATGCATTGTTAGGTATTAGCACTCCTCAAACACTCAAGGTTATTGGCTATCTCAAAAAATAGAAGGTGATAGTGTTGATTGACTTGGGGAGTACTCATAACTTCATAAATAGAAAGTTCGTTGCCCACCTCAATTGTTTTATTTACCCAGCTCCATAAATGCAAGTTATGATTGTGGATGGTGGGATAGTCAAGTGCACAAGAAAGTTCCATAGTATCAAGATTTCCATGGGAGACTACATGTTATACTGACCTATGTTTACTATTTCAATGGGAGGGGAAGATATTGTTTTGGATGTCCAATGGCTCACAACCTTAGGTACTATAGAGATGAATTTCCAAGAATTGTTCATGTGATTTCATTCAGATGGAAGGACAATAAAATTGAATGGGATGGTAGCTAAGTCTCCACAGATTATTAGCTCTCATCAGATGCAGAAGGTTCTTAGAAAAGGAGTAGATGGATTTATAGCAAAGTTATTTTCCATAGAAGTACAAAATACAGAGTCTTCAATGCCACCCGATCTTTAGAAGATTGTTGATGCTCACTCATCTATTTTTGATGTAATTCCAAAGGGACTACCACCAATTAGGGATCATGATCATGCCATTCAATTGATTCTAGGGAGCCAAACACCTAACATCAGACCATACAGATACCCATATTCCTAGAAAAGTGAGATCGAGAAAATGGTTCAGGAAATGTTGAAGGAAGGTATCATTAGGCCTAGCCAGAGTGCATATTCTTCACCAATGGTCATGGTACATAAGAAGGATGAAACATGGAGGATGTGTCTAGATTACCGAGAACTCAACAAGTACACCATCAAAGATAAGTTTCCTATTCTAGTAATTGATGATTTACTTGATGAATTACATGGTGCTATTTATTTCAAAAAATTAGATCTTCGTTCGGGGTACCATCAAATTAGAATAAAAGAGGAAGATGTTCATAAAACAACTTTTAGGACTCATGAGGGCCATTATGAGTTTTTGGTAATGCCTTTTGGTCTTAGAAATGCACTTTCAACCTTTCAAATCTTGATGAACACTATGTTCAGGCCACTTTTAAGGAAATTTGTATTAGTTTTCTTTGATGACATATTGATTTACAATAAGACATGGGAAGAACACTTACAACATATAAATAAAGTGTTAGAAGTTTTGTAGAATATACTACTCTATGCAAATCCATCTAAATGTTCTTTTGGTGTACAAGAGGTAGAGAGTACTGGGTCACATTTTATCCCACGAAGGCATCAAATTTGATCCTCAAAAGATCAAAGCTATGGTGGAATGGCTAAGGTCAAAAACTCTCAAAATCTTCATGGGTTCCTAGGACTAACAAGGTACTACAAAAGATTTGTGCAGGGATATGGTAAAATAGAAACCCCACTCACTGCATTGCTAAAGAAGGATTCCTTCCATTTGATAGACATAGCCACTAAATCCCGTGAGCAGTGAAGGAAGCCTTGTGCAAAGACCCCAATTTTGGCTACTCCCAACTTCTCAAAACCCTTCATTGTTGAATGTGACACTTTAAGATTAGGATTGGGTGCAGTTTAATGCAAGAAGGAAGACCAATTACATTTGAGAGTCACTAATTCAAAGGAAAAGATCTGCTCAAACATGTCTATGTGAAATAAATGATGGCTATTCTTCATGCGGTCAAGAAATGGAGGCCCTGTCTCATGGGTGGACACTTCAAGCTAAAAAATGATCATGATAGTTTCAAATACTTTTGGAGAAAAGGTTATCATTTGAGGAACAAAAAAGTGGGTAACAAAATGTTGGGTTATGATTTTGGAATCATATAAAAAAAGGAAAAGAAAATGTAGTAGGCGATGTGTTGTTCGGTAAGGGATACATCCCAGAGATGCCTTACTATGTGGAATGTCCATGTTGATGGTTGATTGGGTGGATGAAGCAAGATTGGAATGGGATCAAGACAAGGATACACAATCTCTAATACATAATATCAAGCAAGGATCTATGACATCTAACAAATTTGAGTGGAAAGGTAATGCCCTATGGTACAAGGACATGTTATACTTGAGTAAAGATTCTGAGTTGAAGCATAAGATTATCATAGAGCTACATGCCTTGCCTGTTGGAGGACACTCTAGGTTTTTGAAGACATATCATAGAATAAAAAGAGAATTATTTTGGGAAGGACTCAAGGGGGATGTACAAAATTTTGTATCAGAGTGTTTAGTGTGCCAACAAAACAAAGGGGAAACAATTAAGACACTAGGTTTGTTGCAACCCTTACCAATTCCTAGCTAGAGATGGGAGGAGGTCTCCATGGATTTCATCACCGGATTGCCTTGTTTAGAGGGTAAGAATGTTATTTTTGTGATTGTGGATAGGCTCACAAAATATGCCCATTTTTTGCCCTATCACATCCATTTGCAGCTAGTACAGTCACAACTATTTTTTTGGAGACAGTTCAAAGGCTACATGGAACCCCAAAGATAATTGTAAGTGATCATGATCCTATTTTCACAAGTAATTTTTGGATGGAATTATTTTCATGTTTGGGTACTCAACTAGCTCATAGTTCATCTTATCATCCTCAAACTGATGGGAAAATGGAAGTGGTCAACAAATGCTTAGAGGGGTATCTACATTGTTTTGTATCAGATAAGCAGGAAAGATGGATTAAATGGCTACCACTTGCAGAATGGTGGTACAACACATATTTTCATACCTCTTCTCAAATGACCCCATTTTTAGCATTATATGGTTACCATCCACCTTCGATCACTTCCTCCTGAGGGTGAAAACTAAGGTTATAGATGTTGAGGAACACATTCAACATCAACAACAGTTTTGGCTAGTTTGAAGGAGAATTTAGCATTAACACAAAACAGATGAAACAACAAGCTGAGATCAACGTCATAGTGAAAGACATTTTGAAATTGGTGACTAGATTTTTTTACATCTCCAAAGATTACAAATAGATGTCTCTAAAGCAATAGAAAAGGACAACAAACTTGGTCCTAAATACTATGGCCCTTATTAGGTTCTACAGTAAAATTGGCAAAGTGTTACTTATAAACTAGAGTTTCCTCCATCTTCACACATACACCCGGTATTCCATGTTTCATGTCTAAAGAAGGTTATTGGATAGAAATTTGAAGCAGAAAAGAGTTACCATAACTTGACTTGATCAGGAAGGAAGAATCATTTTAGAGCCGAGAAGATTATGTAAACACGTACTAAGAGGTCGAGAACTAGATACATTAAGGAATATCTCGATCAAGTGGAAGAATCGAGCATAGAAGATGCAACCTCGGAGGATGAAGGTTTTCTCGCAACAACATCCAAGATTATTCATTGTTGAGGACAACGTTGGTTTCAAGGGTAAGGGCATGCTACCTTAACCTATTACTTGTATTAGGATATGAGTAGCCAACTTGTGGCTTACCATATCATTTTATTATATCATTTATACTTTCTCATGCTTAATAGGTCGAACTCGGTGATGGCCATAACATATGAATAGTATATATAGGGGACCGTAGGTAGTAGTTCATTATCATTTTGAGCATTTGAGTCTTATTATATGGTTTGGAGGTTACCCCTCGAAGTGGCGAAGATATTATAACTTCATATTCATATCATTATTATGAAATATTGTGTTGTTTGGTGTTCTATCGCTGCTCATAATCTGAATTATACTAGTAATTTCATTACAATTTCTTGTATAAAGATAACTCGAATGTATTTTAGATGGGGATTTTGATATTCTATATTGAGAATAGTCATCACAACAATTTCACAAAGAAAGGTAATCACAAGTGAATTGTTTGATAAAATGACATTGCCTACTCACTTCATACATTGTCCTTTTGTAACCAGTTAGAGTTGAATGGCCTTTGAATGTGCATACATGTGTTTGGAATGTATTTTGAATGTGGTTAAGTGCATTTTGTATAGATAATAGTCATCACCAACTCAACCCATTATCTACAAGAAATAGTGAATGGATTTGAAACCATTAATAAGAAAATTATGGTTATGTTATTGTTGAAAAACACAACGATTTTTTCAATAGTGACCTAATTAGCTTGTTTTAAAGCTAATTGCATTTATGCATTTTGTTGCTCTATTTTTGTATTCAAATCCACTCACATTGAATAGTGAATGAGATATTATTAAACAATGTGCCCAACTTGAAAGATATATATGTTTATAGCATTTATTAAAATGTGGATGGAGCGATTGACTTTACTAACCAACCGTCACATAATTATATCGAAATGGTCCGCCATGATAATGGAATGACATGGAACAAAAATACTTATGGTGCTTCATCATGCTAGAGATGGTAAATTCTATATAGAATATAACTCCATTAATACTCTCGACTATAAGTTTTAAATTTAAATATAATTTCGAATTTGGCAATAGAATTTCATATCATTTATTAAAAAAATGACAGCAAGCTTATACATGGTAAACGGATCTCGAAATTATTGGTAGTAAATCAGATATTACTTGTGCACTTATTACTTCTAGATGATTCCATCTAGAAGGTCAGTATATTTTGAGATCAATATCGTGTCATTCTTGGACAGCGATTGGACACCACCTTCTCTTGCCTTGTTTCTTCAATCCATCTAATACCTTCCAAATTATTAATATAAAAAAGCAAATCCCATTTCTTCCATCTAAATCGTTGGTATTTTGTGATAAGACTAAAATTTCAGCTCCATTTCTGTCCAAAATTCATACTGCTAATTGATTGCAGTATGACTTCTTTTTTCGTATGCGAGAGGAAAAAAGTCACCAAGATAGGGTCATTATCCACAACACTATCAGTTGATGTGCTGCCCACTGCCGAGGCATACAAAACAGCGACCTCTTTTTTCGTATACACCTCTGAACATAAACACCTTGTGTCTGCTTTGATTGTCAAACTATGCAAAAAAGGTGTTGGCGAGTTGTTAAAAAGAATCAATTGTCTCCCACTTAAATTTTCGAAACCCCACAAAGTCAATAGCATGAACATCTTGATCAAGTGATATAAACAATTTTTAAAAACTTTTATTTTATTTTATGAAATCAATAGCATGAACATCTTGTTATATTTATGAATTTATAACTGGACAATGAATATCACAATATTGAGAAGTAAAAGACCAACCCCAACTAGATATGGCTCCAACCTTCTATTATATTGCTATTCATGCATTCACAGATCTCAAAAATTCTCCTTTGGTGGACTGTCTACTTTCAAGGTCTCGATCTGAGCAGGATGCACAACGTATAGTCTATGCAAAACCATAATTCAAGTAAATTTCACACAAATTTTGACCTGTAACACCCCTCAACATCTTTATTATTCATTATCTGCCTCTCTTATATGTTCTTCATGGTTTTTTCTTGATTGGTTCACTCGAATGCTTCTCTCCATTCTCAATTGCATTGAAATCCCCTATGAATAGATAGATATTTTCCCAGTTTAGCTTCCTAAGCTAACTCCTGAAGTGACTCAACAATAACCTAAACCTAGAAATTAGGAAGAATATCATCCTCACAAACCTATTTTCTCATACATACCAATTTACACATGATGACAAGGTTCTAAGGGCCTTATTTAGCTTATAACCCTTCCTGACCAAGTCAAAATTACCTTTACACCTCATTTGTAACATCTATTTATTTCATCCCTCACTTTTACATACATTTGAAATTTGAACTACATAGACATGGAGGGAAAATACAATTTAAACACACTCTATAACCTATGACCCCTAATCACCTAACTGACAATGATGCTCTTGCATCAAATATATTCTCAAATATGTCACCTCTCACAACTTTTTTTTTTATAAAACTAGACTAACTTATCAAAGCTAGATTATTAAAAAGTGTCAAAGTTCTACCTATGTTGGAAATAAGCAACCCTTTACGAATAATTGTGCACAAAATGCAATTAATAAAAATAAACACCATCACTTATATATACACAAAGTATAGGCCATCAATGAATTATCCATACACATTATTGCATGATATTGTTATTGAAATTTTTATGTTAACAAGTAATTACGTTGATAGTATTTATGTTAGTAATATTCCCACCTCCATTTTGGTTATCACCCCAATTGGCATAAGGATCATGATATACTGGATTTTGTATGTTACCACGGATCAATCACCTGTGTAAACACCAGTCACAGCGGCTGATGCACTGCACTCCATTACGGCTTTGCAATCAATAACCACTAAGAAATTCGGGCGAGTATGAAGAAATGGGATTAAATTAATTGGAAAGATTTGTTGGGTTTGGAGAAACAAGACATGATATATATTCACACATCAGTGATAAAAAAAATTATGACCTTCTAGACGGGCAACATCTAGAAGTATGACGTGGAAACATCTAGAAGGATTCGGTGAACAAAGCAGTGATCACCTCCGCACTGCCGGGAAGGTTTAATGTACAGAAAGCATTGCTTTGGACACGCTCTTTCTTCGTCATAACTTACGTAACATAACAAACCGATAAACAATTACAGCAAAACGTTAAAATAAAATGTTAACAATACGATAAGCTGACAAACCTTTTACTAAATATTTCTTTATTCAATCAAAGGATGTCACCATTTACACTTTTAGTTGTCAATGAATATTAATAATTGCATGCGCGGAAGGAAGGATGTTGCGCAAATAAAATCTGTAAGAAGTCTACGAAAGGATTCAGTGAGGAGTCAGCAACGTGAGAATGTGAGGCATAGACAAAAAGCGTGATGGATGCACAACACGAAAGAAGACTGTTGAAAGTCAACAACACAATAATATTTGCGGGGGAGTGTGCGCACAGTGTACAAGAAGAAGTCTATTGGTGAGAAGAGACTGGTGCGTAATATTTAATTGATGTTGCTATCTTTGGAAAGAGAAGGGGCATCGCACAATTTAATGTCCCACACGGCATGACGAGGAGATAGCTGACGAAGAAGAACCTAGTTTATAAAGCATGCACAAAGAGAGAAATCAAAGGCGTGGAGATGTGAGAAGCACCAAAGAGAAGGCAAGGTGTTAATGAAAGCAAGGATGGTATCACGATGAGATATGCGACAAATACTCTGCACAAGGTGCAAGACCACGGAAAGTGTTTCCTGATCGTAGACGACAACAAGAGCACCGACAATCTTGTTACAAAGGAGATGGTGTAAAAGTTGGGATTGACACACTGGAGACATCCCAAACCATACATGATGACTTGGTTGTTTCAAGGTTAGGAGGGCATTATGTGAGAACAATATGAAGTGGAGATGAGGATTGGAAGATTCATTGATCAAGTATTGTGTGACATCCTACCGATGGATGCATGCCATGTCTTGTTGGGGAGGTCCTAAAAATTTGATAAAGAAATTATCTATGATGGGAGAGGAAACAAAGTGAAGGTGTGCTAGGATGTGAAGACAATTTGTTTGTCCTCACTAAGAGAAGAAGGCAGGGAACACCAAAGTCACATGGCATTGTGTAAAGGAGATGAAGACCAAGTATGCAGAGACCAACTAGGTGATGCAAAAATAATAGGGAGAACATTGGATCAACTATTTATATGTCTTGTTAGTTGTTATTTAGATATTAGTATGGGAGCTTTAGAAAATATAAAAGAAAAAAAAATCTTTTTAACTTTCTCATGCATCAATTAATTGTATGTATTGTTGGGTACTATTTAGATATTCGTTTGTGAAGTTGACCAAATAAATAAGGAAAAACAAACTTTCCTCATCTCAACATTTGTAATTTTCTTGCATATTCTAATATTTCACATAAATTCCTTGATTTAGGTATGCATTCATTTTTTAGAATAAGTCATTTGTAAGATTTGTATGATTGATGATTATGTTATCATAGGATTTATGATAATTAGGATTAGGCAATTGTCAATATTTTTTTATATTTATGAAATTCAACACAAGAGATGTGGATATTCACGACTATAAATTATGTAACCATCATTAAATGATGCAAGAGCATCCAAGGTGTCAACCAATCTTACATCCTGATTTTTTTCTATTAATTAATTTTTGCTCACCGGCCTTCACATTACCCCATCACATATCTTCAATATATCCACATAATTTTGGTACCCTTGCATTTCCTTAAGTGGTCTTAGTATTAAGACTTAGTCACAACATTGCAATGCCCTAAATTATGATGTCAGGGAAACCGTGATGACTCAAGGTTAAGAAAAGCACTTAGAATGATTTATTTAAATCCCAAGTGTCCTTTTATATACTAATGGTCATGAGTTGATTTATGCTTATAACAATCCCCAAGAATCATATAAGGGAGCTGACGTAGTACTTTGGGCCTGCAAAGTCATGATGTTATGCCGAGTTTGAATACATGCAAATGAAACATGTGAGATTTCAGACTTTGTCCACTTGGTAAATGCAAGACTGGCCCATCTTTTCCATTGTGTTCATAAATCAAAAGGACATTGGGGACTATTTTAATCATGGATTATAAAATATTTGTTTCACGCTTCGCATGCCCTTCCTAAATTTCAAAGAGATTTTGTTGGCCTTGTGAGCACAAGGACCCCATGATATTGATGGGCAAGAGAATCACAAAGGGGGTCTTATGCCTATTATCTAAAGTGAAGGAAGAATGACATTGGAGAATTTGATGGGACATGATTTTCACAAGAGGGCATGTATGCACATAGATTTGGTCTCATTGGATAAATGTCTTCAAGAGATTTTAATTGTAAGAGGACACAAGTGCATTTCTTATGCATGTCAAACCCAACATGAGTATGTAAATCATACAATCCATCTTTATATATTTTGTATGCAAAGGCTCATGGAAATAAATTTAGTTGGGCACCAACTATAGATATTGATGAAACTCATAGAGTTACACGTAATTTGAAAATTCACTTAGGATAGATAGGACTCTATCTTAGGGTAGATGTAAATGCCGCTAAAATCTCCCACTTGAGACCCATGAACAACCTAGGTTTAGTTATAAAATTATGGAATAATTTTTTTAAAGTGTTAACAACCAAAGTCTCAAGGACAATTAAATTCAACTGATAACTTTTCCCATTATAATAATTACTAATTCCACATTATAAAGCAACAAGTGTAATAAGTCCACACCTAGCTCAAATCTCCTTAGAGATTAATTTAATCACTGATGACATTGACATTTTAGCTAAATATTCTCTTATTAAAATTTTAGGGTTAAGGGACAAAACAATTAAATACCCAAGGTATTTAATTCCACAAGATCTAAGACAAGAGCAATGTTTAATTATAGTGGGGGAAAAGAATACATATTTAAAATCATCAGAGTAAATTCTTACTTACCCACTCCAAGAACTCTTGATTAAATATTCAATTTGATTTTTCCCATGATTAACACAACTAAAAATTATTGAAAACATTCCCATTAGATAGGGAATTCCTCACCTTTCCGGTGATATAAAGAATTCCTCCTAACTCCTCATATTTCTCAAGTTATGGACCGATGGAACTTGGGGTGAAAATTTTCCCAAGAGCGGGCTTGCGGGCTTGGGGAGGAAAATTTTCCCCAACTCGGGCCTGCGGAATTCGGAGAGAAAATTCACCCAGAGGAGAAAATCGGACCTGACAGAGGGGAAGAAAACTTTTCCCAAACGCGGCCGCAGGAGAAAGTGGGGAAGGCATTTAGCGCTTTTTCCCTTTTGGGACAAAGCGAATTTTAGACCCGCACCTCCACCGATGCCCAAGGAGGCCATGTGGCAACTCCTTATTGGCTGCGGGTCAGCGGGTCAATGGGAAACATTTAGAAAAATTGACTATTCACAAGGAAGGGCAAAAATGTCGAAAGGAACCCATGCCTCCGCCGACGCGAGAAGATGCAACGTGTCAGCCAACCATTGGCTACGATTTGGTTTGGCGCGGGGTAGTGGGGTTAATTTGGAAATTTTTCCCAAAATTTTTTCGAAGGGTTAAGGCTTGAAAGGATCCACTCCTCGCCGATGCCTCGTGAAGCCACGTGGCAACATTTGATTAGTTGAGGCCGAGTGGGGCTCCAAGGAAAACTTACAATTTTTCCAAATTTATTTTTGAAAGGGCTTAAGGTTAAAATCGATCCAAACCTCCGCCAATGCCCAATGAAGCCACGTGTCGATCAATGATTGGCCTCAGGGTGGTGGGGCCACAGAGGAAAATTTTCCAAATTAATTGTTTGGACTTGGATCATTTTTGACAAAATGAAGGCTTTACGGCTTAGCGGAGTGGCGGGAAACTTCATGACTTTGCAATTTTTGGGCTAAAAGCAAAAAAAGAAAGTTTTAGCCCACGGGTCTACCCAAGAATATTTTATTCAATTAAATTTGACAATTAGATTTTTTTGAAGCCAAATGAAATAAAAACTTCAGAAGGCCATAACTTTTAATGGGAACTTGGTTTTTGGAAAACGAGGACTTTATGGAAAGCTCTTGATGTCCTCTTTGCACAAAGATATTAAGAATTTAATTTTGATAAATTTTAAAGGGTCAATTTTGAGAAAACATCTTTTATCACTTATAAAGTGAACTGGTATTTTTAACTTATCAATTATTTGTTCAAATCCACCATTAATTCTTTCTCAACATGCCAAACAGACATGGAGGATTTCACTTGGAAGAATTTAGGATAAATTTCAAGGATTAAATTGTTTGATTGAATATCAATTCGAATATCCCCAATTTAACAGTAAAAATGACTGAGAAATTGTTTGAGCTCGATTTTGAAAGGTTCTATGAAAATTTCTTAAGTATTATAGTTTTTTTGGGATCATTTTGATCTTTCTTAGCTTGTATTAATGTTTCAAATGTCTTTCCTAGTCTGCAGGTCATTTTGTACATTTTTTGATAATTATTTGCTAGTTTGAAAATCATCTAACAGAGCTCTACAACTTCCAACTCGAATTGATCCATTACATTTACCAAACTTTAAAATATGATTTCATTCTAATCCAATATTACAATGTTCTATTTCCTTCAATCAAAATGTAGAAACAAGAAAGCAATTTCTATTTCCTTTCCAAAAACGTGCTTTTCAAAACATAGAGGATGCAATAATTTTGAATACATTTTCCACATTCGAACAAAGAGTTGTACAACATTTTCAAAGAAGATTTCAAACAATAATAACTTCATTGTATAAGGTAAAACAACATCTATTCAATTGAAAATATTTCTTTTACAAACTTCTTTTTTTTATCAAATACAACTTTACAATCACAACTCCTTCTCATTACATTCCTTTTTACAAACTAGAATACCAAGTATATTTATTTCACATTCAAAGGGGATTTTATTTCCAAAACATAGTAACTCTTCAACAAGAAATGTATATTAAATTGTCATCCACATCAAGTGGGGAAATGGTTTACAAAAGAAGTTTCACAAGGGACTATCAGAACTCTATCTTCTTCCTCAATTATAATATACAGAATACAAATTCCTTCCACATTAATTCAAAAAAGAAAACATAATATATCTCTTTCACATTTTGAATTGCAATTTTCATAGCCAATACAACACATCTTTCCATCACAAATAATGTACAAGGTCATCCACTTCAAAGTGGGAAGGGGTTACAATAAGAATAATCTCAACAAGGATTGTCAAACTTGTCTTTTCTCCTCTGCTCTAGAACAACAACATGAATATCCTCCATTTTCTTTATTTCAATTTGATCACAACAGAACAGGGGAAAGGCAACGCTCTCCACCCAACCAAGACATCCAATGAAAGGAGAAGCCATCCTTCTTCATTGGCCCCGAGCCCCAACCACAATGCAATAAGAGATGTTTTCCAACACATGGCAACAACAGATTCCACAACACCAAGACATATTTCTAATTCAAAACATAGTCCAAAACAAAGTTGTAGTTTCCAACCACAAAATAAAGACAACAAACAACACTCAGGCTTCATCATGTAAGCCAAAGGAGCAAGAAACTATGGGGGATGTTGCTTATGCCTCCCTAAGGGGAAATGGGTATCACCACATGAGAACAAACCACCAAAATATATCATTTCAAAACCTTGACATGCCCTTATGCCTCCCCAAAGTAGCCCTTATTCCTCACATTTCCATATGCCTCCCAAACCTCTTATGGCACCCCATAACGAGTAAAGAAATGCAAGCTATTTCTTTGCAAGGTGGAACCCAAATCCCAACTCCCTCCACACTTATACCTCCCCAAAACACTTATGCCTCCCCCAAAATACCCCATAGTCTTCTCCCACACCATCCCTAGGTAGTCTACCCAACCAGCCAACAAGCAATAACATACATACAACCATTTACATATTCCTAAAAAGGAAAGAAGAGCATTTCCAAGAGCCAAGCTCTTACCTCTCCATGATGGATTTGTTCCAAGTTCAAAACAACAAGCTCTCTAATGCAAAGCAATTCAAGAGATCAAAAATCAACAAGTGTGCAACAATCTCCAATCTCCTCCAAAAGCAAGAAATATTAAAACAAAAATAAGTCATCCAAAAATGAAGTAAAGCAAGTTCAAGTAACCCCCAAAACAAGACAAGGAATTTGAATATATAGAGAGGGAAGAGAAGAGGATGAGGTGGATCTAAGTGGGATGCCACATCACACATCCTCAACTCCAACTCATAAGTCAACTTCAATCTTCAAGGCACAATAAATAAGTAGGTGAATAAATGATAGTCCTACTTACACACTCAAATCAAGCCCATACCCCAAAGGACTGAAATTAAAAACATGTAATAAAGTGCAGTTACAAATTACAACTTGACTTACAAAAATACATAATGAAGGCTAGATTTAAACCCTCCAACCATAGGTAAGGTTGGCATGCAAATTTAAGAGGTATGAGACAAGTTTAACTTGTCCCATAAGCTTCCAAAATCAGCCTCCAAGGACAAATTCGAATTTCAAAAGGAGGTGGAGTGTTTCATACTCCAAAATTAATTTACACATCTCTTACACATCACTTACACATTTCTTACAACACTTTAATTTTAGGCCAACAACTCTAATAATTACTTTCTTATGTCCCAATTTGATTAATTAATTTTAACAACATGTTTACTCACATTAATTTACCACAATTAATAAATAATGAAAGGGGTAAACACATCACTTAATAAACACATACAAACATCAATAAAAAGGAACCAAATAAATAAATACACATAACCCTTGGTCACATTTAAAGGTGATCCCCCATGGGAATCCCTAACAATCAAACACACACACACACGAACAATACAAGTTGCCATGGTGACCTTGTTGAATTCATCTAGAATTCCAATGTGGTTGGTCTCAATCCCCGATGTTTGTTGTGATATTTTTAACCTACACAATAAAAACCCCCTTTGGCCTCGTGGCCATATCGAAACCAAATGAATATAATATAATTCCAAAATCATCAAAATATATATATATATATATGAATCAACAACATCTAGACAATCAACAATATCACTTACAATTTCATCAACAACTATATAATCATCAATTTTAAATTCAATTTTCTCGGTCTACTCAATATATCCAAATATCACATGTCCTAACAACATCCATATATATATATATATATATATATATATATAACCATGTCCAACAACATGTCAACATCTATATAAAATGTCTCTAACAATCATCATGCATCATATATGAATCAGAGTCAACAATAATCCATGATCTGACATCTAACACCATACTAAATTAAAACTATAATAATGTCCATAATATAGTCAACAATATCATGATCAATATCAAAAGTGTCGAAGGGAAGTGGGCACTACATCCCCCTCCCCTTAGAATCGACTTCCTCCTAGAAGTCACTGGAAAGATAGATATGAACAAATTCAATAGAAAAAGGATCACTCCATTATGGGATTACTTGGTTCAAACAAGTGTGGGTCTACAAAACCTAAGTTTGGTCCAATGCAATTCAGCAAGAAGAAGGGAGATTGCAAGGGATGAGTTCTAAACTTTCTGCATGCAAGGCTATGAACACTTAAATCTAGAGAGTAAATTTACACTATCAACCAAGATACCACACATAACAATATAACGTGAAGAGTTCAAAAGAGTCTTAAGAGTAACCACCAAGTAGAGGAATAATAAGGAGAATTCCATGAGTTTGAGAATGACCACATAGTTTCCCAAGGAACACAACATACTACAATAATAAAAGTTAAGGTTTCTACTAATTTTAAGCCATGATTTCAAGGTTCGTTGTCTAGACAAGGCTAGGAAAAATCAAGTATGATCAAATTTTCACAAGGAACAAGTCTACTCAAGGTCCCACAATTTGAGGATCACACAGATGAGGTAAATCAACAAGGAAGGACACCTAAATCAGCAAAACATTTAAAATCAATGAACTATTCAAAAGGATCACTTCCATAACTTGAGAAGGCACAATTAAATTTTCTTGGTAATACTAGCGAAGTAAAGACCACAATGTTTCCTAAACCTTGACTTACACAAAAAAAAATCAAAGACACAACACTAACCAAATTAGAGACATCCAACATTTAGTAAACAACTCCACTAGCAACTAGCATAACAATGCAAGAAACACTAGACACTATAACACAATGGGATTTATTTATCTTATTTCTTGCTCAAGCTCAAAATAACCATAAAGAGAGCATGAGAACACCAAGGAGCACTCAATGTCACTCAAAAGAAGAACAAGTAACATGGGGTCCAACTACAATTCAAGGTGCATCATGACAAAAGTGAATAACATCATCTTGAAATTTCCATCCTAATGGAAAAGGGGCAACAATAACAAGGTGACCCAAGAAAATATGAAGAAAATAAGACTTCCTGAAGTTATTTTATATCCTTAACATATGTTGCCTTAAAATCACAATAACTTAGGTCTCCAAGGAAAAACAACACACAAGAAGGTTACTTCTCAAACAACAGATAAGTCTTAATCCAAAAGGACCACAACTTACACTCGTCGAGCTACGGGATGATAATGGTATGATGACCCAAAACTCCCACAAAGAAAGGCACATACATCTATGAACAAGAAGGTACTAAAACATAGAACACATTACTATCCACTAAGTGTTTCACTATTATGGGTAGGTGACAGAACTACAGGTTCAACTATACATTGCACTCGATCCACATAAATCCTACTTATTTTATAACTCAACTAATTAAGTCAAAAGTTGTAGTTTCATTTTCTAAGCACATTCCTTTATGAGTTTTCTTAATTAAACTTCCTCCTATTATGACATCACAAGTTTGTGTTATAAGGACCACTAAGGGGGCATGATATCTCGCCATTCTGTAAAGGTAGAAAAGAGAAAAGTATTTATTTTACTCCTAGGGAGGTAGATGGACAAATTTTTTTCCTTTTTGTTCTTCTACATGTTTTTTTTTTTCCTTCTATTAATCTACCAAGGTTAAAGCAAGAACCATTTTCTCTTTCTATGTTCCAATTTATTTGTTAAACTTCAAGGCCAAATCTCCTCAATTATAGTTTTATGATGTTTGGGTGAATCAACTTGTCAATTAAAAATTTAATGAGAAGGAAGGGTAAACATATCACACTATTACTTTTATGGGAGAGAGAAGTAAATCAACACATCACATTTTTAATTCTAAGGAAAACAAAGGGACATTCAACATAGAAAACACATTATTACTTTTGTAAGAACTAGGAAACAATCAACCAACATGGATCACAACAATATTTTGATATTTTTTTCCCCACTAATTACAAGTATCATAAAACATTCCTAGTGGTTTTCTACAAGTTCTCAAAATAAGTTACAAGGGAGGCCCATTAAGGAAGCATAATTACTTTTACTGATCTACTAGGGTTTAACAATGTTTGTTGTTTTGGTGAAAACATTTTACTCACCTGATAAGACAAGGAAAGTTTTCAAATCTACACCCATATTACCATAGGATACCACCAACCAAGAAATAAAAATGAAAAGGAAATATTTTAACTATAAGAACACCACATACTCACTAGAAAGCGTCAAATGTAAGCAGATAGTCAACTATCTATTCAACATGGCTTTACGAACCAAGGGTTACAGTTTTGCAAGAAGAATCACATTATAAAATACCATCGAGATTAAATTATCAAGGTATAATTACACTATCATCACCAATGTCATGGTCCAAAAGACTCAAAGCATCTATAAGTGTCTCCACGTAATCCAAAATTAATAGGTCATAGAGTATTATTCATAGTAACTAAAAAATGTTAAGGAAAGGGTAGACTTATTTATAGGTCAAGAGGAAAAAAATAGACACACTTAATTTACACACAATACTCGAATGGGATTAAATCTAACCATAATTACCAAGATGCATACAATCCTCAAGTCACTACTTAATATAATGAAATGAGGAACTCTTGATAAAACTTAGCATGCCATCGAAGAGAAGCCACTACTAGACAAACACTTTTCCACTAACATCCATACAGCCAGCCAAAAGCAAACCGATCCCACCATAATTCATCAACCCACAATTAAACACCTCTACTCGATGAGGTTCAAGCTCTTACCGGATTGTAAGAGAATCACCACCACCACTAACAGGCTGCCAACTAGAATGCACAACACAATGAACTCTCTTCCCAACAAGGTCGAGTAATGAAAAGGTCACTCTAATATCCTAGATAGACTCAAGGTTTCGTGCATCTAAAACCAGGGCATAAATTTAAGCACCTAAGAGGAAATTCAAGACACCTAGGGTGTAACCCCATACAAAAAAATGTATGAATACAAGTAGCATAGAACCAGCTCATCATCATGCAAGAATAAATCCACGTAACATTTAGCTAATGTAGTGCCCACTTCCCTTTCACACATTTTTTATACTAATCATGATACTATTGATTATATTATGGACATGATTATGTACTTTATTATAGTATCATGTTAGATGTTAGATCATGGATTATTTTTGACTTGATTCAGTTATGATGCATGATGATTATTAGAGGCATTTTGGATATTGATTATGATATACTGTTTGACATGGTTATACTATGGATGTTGTTTGGACATGTGATATTTAGATATTGTGAGTAGACCTAGAAATGGAAATTATTTGAGGATGATATAGTTGTTGAGTAAAATTGCAAATGATCTTGTTGATTGCTTAGATGTTGTTGTGTTCCATATATCTAGATGATTTTGGAATTTTAATTATAGTATTTTGGATGTTCTGATATGGCCATGAGGCCGAAGGAGGTATTCATGTTTTGCAAGTTAAAATATCACAACAAACATCGGGGTATTGGATACCAACCACATTGGAATTCTAAATAAATTCAACAAGGTCACCATGGCAACTAGTATTTGTTTGTGTGTTTTTGTGTGTGTTAGGATTCCCATGGGGGGAATCACCTTTAAATGTGACCAAGGGGTTATGTCTATTTATTTATTGGTTCCTTTGTTTATGTTTGCATGTGTTTATTTTGTGGTGCATTGAACCTTTTCATTATTCATTAAATGGTGTGTAATATTGTGAGTAATCATGTTGTTAAGTTAATTAATTAAAATATGTCATAAGAAAGTAATTAATAGAGTTTTGGCCTTGAATTAAAGTGTTGTAAGACATGTGTAAGTTAAATTTTGAGTGTGAAACACTCCACCTTCTTGGAAATTCGAATTTGTCCTTGGAGGCTGATTTTGAGGCTTTTGGGACAAGTTAAACTTGTCCCATACCTCTTAAATTTAATTACCAACCATACCTACGGTTGGAGAGTTGAAATTTGACTTTTATAATGCTTTTTGAGAAGGTAAATTGTAGGTTTTAATTGCACTTTTCTTACATGATTTAATTTCAGTCCTTTGGGGTGTGGGTTGGATTTGAGTATGTAAGTAAACTATCATATTATTCACCCACCTATTTATTATGCATTGGAGAATGAAGTTGAATTTTGGGTTGGGGTTGAGGATGTGTGATGTGGCATCCTACATGGATCCACCTCATCCTCTTCTCTTCCCTCTTCTATAAAATTTGAATTCCTTGCCTTGTTTTGGGTTGCTCAACTTTGGAGACTTCATTATTAGGTGAATTCCTTATTGTTTTGGGAACTCTTGCTTTTGGAGAAGCTTGAAGATTGTTGCATGCTTTTTGTTTGGTGGATTTTTGGATTGTTTTCTTGGAAAAAACTGCTATTTGGAACTTGGGAAACTCCATCATGGAGAGGTAAGAGCTTGGATTTTGAAATGACTCTTCTTTTATGAATGTAAATGTTAATGTGTGAATGTTTTGGCATGTTTGTGGGTTGTTGGGTAGATGGCCTAGGAATGGTGTAGGAGAAGACTATGGGGTTTATTTTGTGGGAGGCACAAGTGTGTTTTAGGGAGGTATAAAGGTGGAGGGAGTTGGGATTTTGGTTCCACCTTACAAAGAAATATCTTGCATTTCTTTACTCATTATGGGGTTCCATAAGAGGTTGGGGAGGCATAAGGAAATGTGATGAATAAGGGGTACTTGCATAAGGAATGTGATTTGAGATACTATATTTTGGCGGTTTGTAATTTAGGTGGTGATACCCATTTCCCTTTTTGGAGGCATAAGAAGCATCCCCATAGTTTCTTTCTCCTTTGGCTTCTTGATGAAGCCTCAGTAATGTTTTTCATGCTTTAATGTAGTTGTAAACTACATTCTATTTTAGACTATGTTTTTATTGTGAAAATGTTGCTTGTGTGTTTTATGGAAGCCTGTTGTTTCCATGAGTTGGATCACATATTTTATTGCATTGTGGTTGGGGCTTGGGGGCCAATGAAGAAGGATGGATTCTCCTCTTCATTAGATGTCTTGGTTGGGTGGAGAGTGTTTCCTTTCCCCTACTCTTGTTGTGATCACAATTTGGAAGAATGAGAAATATGCATGTTGTTGTTCTGGAGCTGAGAAAAGATAGTTTGATTGTCCCTTGTGAAATGAAATCTTATTGTAACCTTTCCCACTTGAAGTGGATGAACTTTTATATGTTTTGTAATGGAAATATGTTGTATTGGTTATGAAAGTGTATATTGAAATGTGAAAGAGACATACTCTATTTTGTTCTTTTGAAAGCAAGAAATTGTGTCTGTATGATGAAATTGAGGAAAGAAAGAAGGAAGTTGTAAAGTTGTCTTTTGGAATCAATAAAGGATTGCATAACCTTCCTCAAATTGCATCATTGTATTGAATTTAATCATCTAAATGTGAGTTGTAATCTTTGTTTGAAAGAAAGAAATGTGTATGAAAGAAGTGTAATACTCTGTCTTTTGAAATATGTAAAAATTGGAAATCAGAGATGTATTCTAGCTTTTGAATAGTTGAATTGAATCAACTAAATGTTTTAGATTAGAATTGGAATGAATCCTAATACTTGGAAGATGAAAATGGTGAATAGATCCTTTAAAATTTGATCTTTGTTTTGTATTTTCAAACTGGCAAATACTTTATCCAAAAATGCATAGTTCGAACCTACAACAATGAAATAAAAAACTAAACGATTAAATTGAAGTAGTATGCCCTAAATGAATCCAATTGGAAAAAATAACTTAAGGAACTTCTTAGAAAACTTAGCAAAAATGGGCTCAACCCTCTTACAGTCATTTTGTTGTCAATAGATGTAAATTTTCAAATTACAAATCAATCAGACAAATTGAATCTTGAAATCCTTCTTAAATCCATCTAAGAACAATTCTCCATGTATATTTGACATGTTGAGAGAGGAAGAAGATCAAATTGAACAAATCTTATAAGTTAAAATTTACCAGTTTGCACTATAAAAGTCTACAAATCATTTTATTAAAATTGACTCCTAAAATTTATCAAAATAAAAATTTAATGATTCTTGAGTAAAGAGGACATCGAGAGATTTCCATAAAGTCCTTGTTTTCCCAAAACCAAGCTCTCTATCAAAATTTATGGCCTTCTGAAGTTTTTCTTCATTTGGTGTCAAAAAAATAATTCTAACTGTTTAAAAAAAAAAAAAATGGGGAAAATTTCCTTGGCGGACCCATGGGCCCGAATTTTCCCTTAGCGCTTCAAAATTTTTGGAAATTTTCCTAATTTTCCCCCACCCCGCTGGCCTAAATGCAATCAAGAGGCTGCCACATGGCACCATGAGGCATTGGCGGAGGGGTGATCCCTTTTTAAACTTAGCGCTGGAGAAAAAAAAATTGGGAAAATTTTCTAAATTTTCCTCCGACCCATAGCCAATCAAGAGTTTCCATTGGCATGAATCCCTTTTGAATTTCTACCTTTGGACCTTCGAGGTGAAATTATTTCTACCCTTGAATTCTACCCTTTTCACCCTTTATTAAAATTATTCTACCCCCACCACCCTACTTTCCCCATTGGTTTAAGAGGTGCCACGTGTCCCTTACGGACTTGCGGACTCGCGGGAGAGTGGGTGCAAGGGTGGCTTTTGCCCAATGGGAAATTTCATAAATGTCTCCCATGGCCCCGCCGACCCGACTCCTCCTCTGGAATAAATTTCTCCCCGTGGCCCCGTCGACCCACCCATGGGGAAATATTTCTTCCTGCGGCCTGTAGACCCGCCCCTGAGGAAAATTTTCTCCCCGGCCCGCAGGCCTACTCTTGGGGAAAATTTTCACCCAAGGCCCGTCGGCCCATAACTTGAGAAATATGAGGAGTTAGGAGGATTTCTTTATATCATTAAAAGGTGAGGAAATTTCCTATCCAATGGGAATGATTTAGGAATTTTTGAATGCATTAATTTTGAGAAAAATAAAGTTGAATCTTTAAAGTCTATTAGAGAGTGGGTATGGTGAGGAATTACCCTCTGAACCTAATTGAACTTTCTAACCCTAAATTTTTGACCTTGTGACCTCTAATAATTGTTAATAAAAGAAAAGTATATTCTAGTGGATTAGAATTGATCTAGAACTTGTTAGTGACAATTGTTGTCTTGTTACCAGTTGTAGACTCTTTTAAACAAAAAAATTATTCCATAATTTTCCTAACTAATCCTAGGTTGTCCTTGGGTCTCAAGTGGGTTATTTTTAGAGGGCATCACACTTGGTATCAGAGTCAGTGGTTCAAATGCTTGGACCATTGGGCACACTAGAAAACGTGAGACATGAACCTTGAACCTATCACACTTTTAAATCTAGAAAACAACTTAGTTTAGAAATTTTCATATTTTAGTAAACATGGAAACTGAATAAAAATTAGAAAGATGAACTAACATCTCATCTTCTCTGTAGGAGGGCAGACAAGATGAGGATCCTTTTCACATAGACCTAGGCATACCACCTCCAGAGCATGGTGTAACAACTATCCTACCATAGATTTGTAGACTCTTAAAGATGTTAATGTTGCTCTACATGGAGGATCAGTAGGAGGACATGCAACCAGACATGATAGAGTCACTTCCATTGAGGGTCATGTATCTCCTCGACCCAAAGGAGGAGCATGGAGGAGAGAACTTCCATGCAGATTCAGCTAGAGAAGAGTCACCCAGAGGGGATAGGGTGACTAGTTTCAGGACATAGGAGAGGTCTCAGAGCCCTAGGCTTAGGGATGAGCATGCAGAGAGGCCTAAAGGCCTGTCGACCACAGCTGCAGATCACATAAGGGAGATCTTAAAGCTTCACCATCACATTATTTTAGTGACATAGGTGGATTTCAGGAAGAGGCCTGGTTGGTGAGCTTGAGTGGATGCTTCAAGCTCTATCCTTGTTCTAGAAACACAAAAAGCTCATGTTGCGATCCATCTACTGAGGGATGGAGCTGGTGTCTGGTGGAAAATAGAGGAGCAGAAGCTCCATGTTGATTCTGAGATAGTTACCTGGGAGCTCTTTGAGGAGCATTTCCGAGAGTAGATATTTGTCACGAGAGGTTCATTAACATTGGATAGATGAGTTTCATGACCTCGATAGGCATCTCTTATAGTGGCTGAGTATGAGAGTAGATTTCTAGATCTACTCCAATATGTTGATTACATGCAGGATGAGAGGTGTGGATCCAGGTTCATTCGGGGCTGAATCTAGACATTGGAGGTGCAGTGTAGATCCATTGTCCATAGAAATTAGTTGAGGCCATCGAGAAGGCCTATATATAGTAGAGGAGACTGGGGAAAGACCCAGCAAGCTAGAGACCGAGTCTAGAGCCATACACAAAGATGGAGGACAAAAGATCGAGGGGGTTAGTACACCTCTTCCTGTGGTGGAAAGGGTTCAACATAATCATCTTTAGACCACAAGCAAAAAAACAGCAATCCCTACCCACCTTATAGACCTCCACAAAGGTTTGATGCACAGAGAGGTGGAGTATGGGGCCTCCCCTAGGGGTCCCATCAGACATAGGGTGCCCAGAGCTCACTCAAGAGAGCTCACTATAAGAGACCTCAGCAGACCACAGCCGGATCATCAAGATCCACACCACAGACCTCCAGAGTACCGACCAGACCTACTACACAAGGGAGAGGATCAGGAGTTGTTTTGGGTGTGGTGTTACTGGACATTTTTGGAGAGACTACCCACAGAACCCTAATAACAAGGGTAAGACATAGATCTCAGAGCCTACTTATTGGTGATATGGGGCATAGTCATAGGATGTACGTAGTAGTTAAGAACCTCCAAGAAGAGCATCAAAGTATAGTTATTGAGACTACAGGTAACATTGGAGGCATTCCTACCTCCATTTTGTTTGATTCTGGTTCTTCTGATTCTTTTATTGCACCATCTTTAGTAGAGTGATGCAGGTGGTGGTAGTTAGGCAAGGTCATAGTTGGGATGTTGAGATGGCTTCTAGAGCCAAGATCTCTGTAGACTCCTTAGTTAAGGAGTGTGTGGTGGATTTGGGACCTTTCACCACTACCTCGATCTTTGTATCCTTCCATTGGGCTCTTATGGAGTCATCTTGGGTATGGACTAGTTATCTGCACACCAGAGCTAAAGTAGATTGTTACCACAAGATCATATCTTGCACAAATGATCTATGAGTGGAGGCAGTGATAGTGGGGGTCAGGAGACCCATTTCTATTCACACCATCTCCACTATGTAGCTTAAGTGGTGTGTGTGATGAGGTTATCAGATGTATGTTGTTATAGTCAATGAATAGATCAGAGGATGGGTCTAGTGGACCATCGCTAGATGATCATCCCATTTTGAGAGATTTTGTTGATGTCTTTCTAGGGGAGCTACTAGGGTTACCACCCCACGTGAGATTAATTTTCATATAGATCTAGTTCTAGGAGTAGATCCTATCTCACGAGCACCTTATCGGATGACCACCAAGAGCTTGCGAGCTCAAGTTGCAGCTTGAGGGCCTTCTAGAGAAGGGCCTAATTCATCCTAGTGTGTCCCCTTGGGGTGCACCAATGATCTTTGTAAAGAAGAAGGATGGATCCTTGTGGTTGTGTATTGATTACCACCAACTGAATAAGGTAACGATCAAGAATCATTATCCCCTTCCATGCATTGATGATTTGTTTGATCAGATGAAGGGAGCCACAACTTTCTCTAAGATAGACCTTAAGTCAGGCTACCATCAGCTGAGGATTTCGAAGGTGGACATTCATAAGACCACCTTCATATGAGATATGGCCACTATGAGTTCATAGTGGTACCTTTTGGTTTGACTAATGCCCCCACAATGTTTATGAGTTTGATGAATGGGGTATTCAGAATTTCTTAGATCACTTCATGCTCATCATATTCCTTGATGACATTTTGATCTACTCACATACGTGTGAGGAGCATGAGGGGCACCTTCGCAGGTTCTTCAAAGGTGTCTTCGGAGAGAAGCATCTCTATGGGAACTTGGAGAAGTGTGCTTTCTTCTAGATGGAGGTGCAGTATTTGGGACATATCATTTCTGGGGAAGGTATCACCATCGATCCTTCCAAGATTAGAGCTATTATGGATTGGCCAGCACCCACCACTATGACAGAGGTGTGCAACTTCATGGGACTAGCAGGTTACTACAAGAGATTTATTCAGGGCTTCTCTCAGATTGTGCACACCCCATCACTTCCCTTCAATGGAAAGGGAAGAATTTTTTTTGGTCAGACAGGTGTGAGCAGGCCTTCAGAAACAAAAGGAATGCCTCACTACAACACCTATCCTTGCAAAGTGCCGGATCCACAGGGTGAGTTTTTTTTTACAGATGCTTCTTTAGTAGGGCTTGGAGGTGTGTTGATGTAGGAGGGCAGAGTAGTGGCTTTTGAATCTCACAAAATCAAAGATTACGAGCTTAATTATCCAACTCATGATCTTGAGTTTGCAGTAGTTGTGCATGCTTTGGTTTGATGGAGGCACTTTCTACTTGGTTGGAGATTCACACTCAGGATAGATCACTTGAGTCTTCGCCACCTCTTCACACAACCCAATCTCAATGCTCATCAAGTGGCGTTGGATGGAGTTTCTTTGTGAGTATGATATGGAGATAGATCATGTGAAAGGGAAGGAGAATGTGGTGGCAGATGCTCTTAGTAGATGGAGACATGTGGCTATGGCCACTCTGAGTGAAGCAGATTTGTGGAGTAGGATTCTTCAACAGCTTCCTTTTGATAGCTTCTACATTGTAGTTTGAGTAGAGATCGAGTCTCAGAGACCCCTCGAGGGGAATTTTGATGGTTTTTCTTTAGAGGAAGATGGTCTTCTTAGGCACAAAGGCTAGATTTATGTTCCCAGAGATGGAGGCTTGAGGTAGGACATCTTGGTGGAGGCACATCATGCACCCTATTCATCCCATCCCGGTGGAAGAAGATGCACACCACCTTGAGATAGTTGTATCATTGAAGAGGACTTTGTAGAGACTTGGATCAGTTTGTCATGATGTTTAGAGTGCCAGAAAGTAAATACCAAGCATCAACATCCATCTAGCCTTATCTTTCCTCATGTTATAGTGGAGTGGAAATGGGACACCATTTCCATGGACTTCATTGTTGGGCTACCGATGTGAGATATCACCATGATGCCATCATGGTCATGGTTGATAAATTGAAAAAGTGGCTCACTTTTCTCCAGTGAAGACCACTTATATAGCTAGTGCAGTGGCATGGGTATATCTTGATGAGATTGTTAAGTTGCATGGGATTCCATGGAAGATCATTAGTGACCGCGATCCTTTGTACACTTCCCATTTTTGGACTACCATGCAAGTATGCCCTCGGGACAAAGATCAATTTTAGTACAACATATCACCCCTTGAGATAGATGGAAAGACTGAGTGGGTGAATCAAATTTTAGAGGACATGCTCAGGATGTATGTGATGGATCAAGCAGTCTAGATGGGAGGAGTACTTGTACTTGGTGGAGTTCCCTACAATAATATTTTTTAGAGTTCTATAGGCATGGCTCCTTTTTAGGCTTTGTATGGTAGAGAGTACAAGACACCTCTTAACTAGGACAGGCTAGAGGACATGGTTTATCTTGGACCAACTTTTTTGTAGGACATGGAGTAGCAGGTGGTTTTGATCAGACATAGATTGCAAGAGGCACAGACAGGAAGAAGAAGTATGCAGATCAACATAGGACCAACCATAGTTTTGATGTGGACATAAAGGTGTTCCTTCGTGTCAAGCCACATAAGAGCCCTATTCATTATGGAAAAGGTTCTAAGTTAGCTCCTAGATTCATGGGTCATTTTGAGATCTTGGAGCATATTGGCCCTTTGGCCTACCATCTAGCATTGCCACCCAACTTGTCTCATACATGATGTGTTTCATGTTTCAGTTCTTAGGAGATATGTTTCGATCCTTCTCATGTGTTAGATTGGACATCATTGCAGGTGCAAGATCAAGGGCAGGTGATGGTGGAGCCCGTTCACATTCTAGATCACAGGACCTGGGCCTTTGAGGAAGAGAGGTTGATCACGTCTGGGTATAGTGGGACAAATATGATGAGACTACAACTACATGGGAGGATGCTAGTCTACTATGATTTTAGTTTCCACATTTTTCCAGTGACTTCAAGGAGGAAGTCGAGTCTAAGGGGAGGGGGATGTAGTGCCCACTTCCCTTTGACACCTTTTTTATACTAATCATGATACTGTTGATTATATTATGGACATGATTATGGACTTTATTATAGTATAATGTTAGATGTTAGATCATGGATTATTGTTGACTTGATTAAGTTATGATGTATGATGATTATTAGAGGCATTTTGGATATTGATGTTGATATACTGTTTGACATGGTTATACTATGGATGTTGTTCGGACATGTGATATTTAGATATTGTGAGTAGACCTAGAAATGGAAATTATTTGATGATGATATAGTTGTTGAGTAAAATTGCAAATGATCTTGTTGATTGCTTGGATGTTGTTGTGATCCATATATCTAGATGATTTTGGAATTTTAATTAGATTATTTTGGATGGTCTGATATGGCCACGAGGCTGAAGGAGGTATTCGTGTTTTGCAGGTTAAAATATCACAAAAAACATCGGGGATTGGAGACTAACCACATTGGAATTCTAAATGAATTCAACAAGGTCACCATGGCAACTAGTATTTTTTTGTGTGTTTGTGTGTGTTAGGGATTCCCATGGGGGATCACCTTTAAATGTGACCAAGGGGTTATGTGTATTTATTTATTGGTTCCTTTGTTTATGTTTGCATGTGTTTATTTTGTGGTGCATTGACCCTTTCATTATTCATTAAATGGTGTGTAATATTGTGAGTAATCATGTTGTTAAGTTAATTAATTAAAATATGTCATAAGAAAGTAATTAATAGAGTTTTTGGCCTTGAATTAAAGTGTTGTAAGAGATGTGTAAGTGATGTGTAAGTTAACTTTTGAGTGTGAAACACTCCACCTTCTTGGAAATTTGAATTTGTCCTTGGAGGCTGATTTTGGAGGCTTCTGGGACAAATTAAATTTGTCTCATACCTCTTAAATTTAATTACCAACCATACCTATAGTTTGAGAGTTGAAATTTGACTTTTATAATGCTTTTTGAGAAGGTAAATTGTAGGTTTTAATTGCACTTTTCTTACATGATTAAATTTCAGTCCTTTGGGGTGTGGGTTGGATTTGAGTATGTAAGTAAACTGTCATATTATTCACCCACCTATTTATTATGCATAGGAGAATGAAGTTGACTTTTGGGTTGGGGTTGAGGATGTGTGATGTGTAATCTTACATGGATCCACCTCATCCTCTTCTCTTCCCTCTTCTATAAAATTTGAATTCCTTAACTTGTTTTGGGTTTCTCAACTTTGGAGACTTCATTCTTGGGTGAATTCCTTGTTGTTTTGGGAGCTCTTGCTTTTGGAGAAGCTTGAAGATTGTTGCATGCTTGTTGTTTGGTGGATTTTTGGATTGTTTTCTTGGAAACAACTATTGTTTGGAACTTGGGAAACTCCATCATGGAGAGGTAAGAGCTTGGCTCTTGAAATGCTCTTCTTTTATGAATGTAAATGTTAATGTGTGAATGTTTTGGCATGTTTGTGGGCTGTTGGGTAGATGGCCTAGGAATGGTGTAGGAGAAGACTATGGGGTTTATTTTGTGGGAGGCACAAGTGTGTTTTAAGGAGGTATAAGGGTGGAGGGAGTTGGGATTTGGGTTCCACCTTACAAAGAAATAACTTGTATTTATTTACTGTTATGGGGTGCCATAAGAGGTTGGGAGGCATAAGGAAATGTGAGGAATAAGGGGTACTTGGGGGAGGCATAAGGAATGTCATGGTTTTGATATACTATATTTTGGTGGTTTTTAATTCAGGTGGTGATACCCATTTCCCATTTTGGGAGGCATAAGAATCATCCCCATAGTTTCTTGCTCCTTTGGCTTGATTGATGAAGCCCCAGTAATGTTTGTTATTCTTTAATGTAGTTGTAAACTACATTTTGTTTTGGACTATGTTTTTATTGTGAAAATGTTGCTTGTGTGTTTTTGTGGAAGCCTGTTGTTGCCATGAGTTGGATCACATCTTTTATTGCATTGTGGTTGGGGCTCGGGGGCCAATGAAGAAGGATGGATTCTCCTCTTCATTTGATGTCTTGGTTGGGTGGAGAGTGTTTCCTTTCCCTACTCTTGTTGTGATCATAATTTGGAAGAATGAGAAATACACATGTTGTTGTTCTAGAGCTGAGAAAAGACATTTTGATTGTCCCTTGTGAAATTAAATCTTATTGTAACCTTTCCCACTTGAAGTGGATGAACTTGTATATGTTTTGTAATGGAAAGATGTTGTATTGGTTATGAAAGTGTATATTGAAATGTGAAAGATACATACTCTGTTCTGTTCTTTTTTTTGAAAGCAAGAAATTGTGTCCTGTATGATGAAATTGAGGAAAGAAAGAAGGAACTTGTAAATTTGTCTTTTGGAATCAATAAAGGATTGCATAACCTTCCTCAAATTGCATCATTGTATTGAATTTAATCATCTAAATGTGAGTTGTAATCTCTTTTCTAAAGAAAGAAATGCGTATGAAGGAAGTGTAATACTCTGTCTTTTGAAATATGTTAAAATTGGAAATCAGAGATGTATTCTAGCTTTTTAATAGTTGAATTGAATCAAATAAATGTTTTAGATTAGAATTGGAATGAATCCTTATACTTGGAAGATGGAAATGATGAATAGATCCTTTAAAATTTGATCTTTGTTTTGTATTTTCAAACTGGCAAATACTTTATCCAAAAATACACAGTTCGAAACCTGCAACAATGAAATAACAAACTAAACAATTAATTTGAAGTTAGTATTCCCTAAACGAATCCAATTGGACAAAAATACTTAAGGAACTTCATAGAAAACTTAGCAAAAATGGGCTCAACCCTCTTACAGTTGTTTTGTTGTCAATAGATGTAAATTTTCAAATTACAAATCAATCAAACAAATTGAATCTTAAAATCCTTCTTAAATCCATCTAAGAACAATTCTCCATGTCTATTTGACATGTTGAGAGAGGAAGAAGATCAAATTGAACAAATCTTATAAGTTAAAATTTACCATTTTGCACTGTAAAAGTTTACAGATTGTTTTTTTGAAATTGACTTCTTAAAATTTATCAAAATCAAAATTTAATGATTCTTGAGTAAAGAGGACATTGAGATTTTTCCAGAAATTATTCGTTTTCCCAAAACCAAGCTCTCTATCAAAAGTTATGGCCTTCTGAAGTTTTTCTTCATTTGGCATCAAATAAATAATTCTAACGGTTAAAAAAAAAAAATTGGGAAAAATTTCCTTGATGGACCCAAGCCCAAATTTTCCCTTAGCGCTTTGGAAAATTTTTGGAAATTTTTTTACTAATTTTCCCCAGTTCACCCCCCACCGACCTATAATCAATCAGAGGATGCCACGTGGCACCATGAGGCATTGGCATGAGGGGTGGATCCCTTTTAACTTAGCGCTTCAAAAAAAATTGGGAAAATTTTCTAAATTTTCCCCCCCATAGACCCAAGCCAAGGAGATGCCATGTGTGGTATCGTGAGGTGTCGATGGAGGTGTAGGTGAATTCTAACCTTTTCACCCTTTGGGGCATTAAAATTATTCTACCCCCGCCACCCCGCTTTCCCCACATTGGTTTAAGAGGCCCCACGTGTCCCTTGTGGACTTGCAGACTCGGGAGGATGGTTGCAAGGGTGGATTTTCGCCCCACATGGGAAATTTCCTAAACATCTCCTGTGGCCCTACCAACCTGACTCCTCCATGGGAAAAATTTCTCCCCACGTCCCATGGACCCATCCATTGGGAAAAATTTCTCCCCGCGGCCCACAGACCCGCCCGGGGCAAATTTTCTCCCCTGGGGTAGCAAGCCCGCTCTTGGGAAAAATTTCACCCCAAGGCCCGCCGGCCCATAACTTGAGAGATATGAGGAGTTAGGAAGACTTCATTTATATCATTGGAAAGGTGAGGAAATTTCCTATCCAATGGGAATGATTTAGGGAATTTTTAAATGCGTTAATTTTGAGAAAATCAAGTTGAATCTTTAAATCTCTGTTAGAGAGTGGGTATGGTGAGGAATTACCCTCTGACCCTAATTGAACTTTCTAACCCTAAATTTTGGACCTTGTGACCTTTAATAATTGTTAATAAAATAAAATTATATTCTAGTGGATTAGAATTGATCTGGAACTTGTTAGTGATAACTATTGTCTTGTTACCTAGTTGTAGACTCTTTTAAACAAAAAAAATTCCATAATATTCCTAACTAATCCTAGGTTGTTCTTGGGTCTCAAGTGGGTTGTTTTTAGTGGGCATCACATCTAAGTAGCCAACAACATAATGAGCTCTGAGTCACCAATTAAAATAAATTCCAAGAAATATTGGCAATCAAGGAAAGTGGCTAAGTAGCCACATTACAAAGTCTGAAAATTCTCACAAAAATATAAATAACTAGAAGAGCCTCAAATATTCTCAATCCAATCATAAAATAAGATGCGGTTCTTGATAAAATGACACAAATTTACAAATGTAAAATACAAAACGTTAACACCACATTCATTTCACATCCCTTCATGGCCGCCAATAGGGGTACTATGCCTAGAGGTCAGTTCCAAGGACACATGTGCAGGATTAGGTCATAAAAGACACCCATACTTAATGTCTACTCTCCCATACAGGTAACAAAATGAAAAAATGACAACCAGACCAACTTTCCTAACTACTTAAGGAAGGAATCTCTAAACAATTTTAATTAACTCTTCCGACCCAAAACACAACCACTATTGTCCAACCACAAGAATCACACCATAAATTTATCATTCCAACAATGCCAATAAGGAAGGGTCTCAAGAGGGCTTAACGCATCATAAAATTAAATCAAGATTTAATACTTGTAAAACAACACGTTTTCAAAGGGAACCAAGTTTCCACTACACTAGAAGTTCACAAAAATCAATTTAATTTGACATTCTTAGTTACCGGGTTTAGAAAAAATGCCACTAAGCATGCACAACAATTCAAACAACTTATTATTTTATTATTATTTTAATTCTAGCAGTTCAAATGAACAGAGTAATGTAATATTTCTTCATACGCATTTCTTTTTCAATTTTCAAACAAGTTTGTTTTCTAGATTTTAAAGTGTGCTAGGTTTACAGTTCATGTCTCAAGTTTTCTAGTGTGTCCAAGGGTCCAAGCTTTGAACCCATGGCTCTGATACCAAGTGTAAATGCCCACTAAAATCTCCCACTTGAGACCCATGAACAACCTAGATTTAGTTACAAAATTATGGAATAATTTTTTTTAAAGTGTTAACAACCAAAGTCTCAAGGGAAATTAAATTCAACTGATAACTTTTCCCATTATAATAATTAATAATTCCACATTATAAAGCAACAAGTGTAATAAGTCCACACCTAGCTCAAATCTCATTAGGGATTAATTTAATCACTGATTACATTGACATTTTAGCTAAATATTCCGATTAAAATTTTAGGGTTAAGGGACAAAAAAATTTAAATACCAAAGGTATTTAATTCCACAAGATCTAAGACAAGAACAAGGTTTAATTACAAAGTGGGGGAAAAGAATACATATTTAAAATCATCGAGTAAATTCTTACTTACCCACTCCTTAACTGGTTAAAGATTCAATTTAATTTTTCTCATGATTAACGCAATTAAAACTTCTTGAAAACATTCCCATTAGATAGGGAATTTCCTCACCATTCCGATGATATAAAGAAGTCCTCCTAACTCCTCATATTTCTCAAGTTATGGACCAAAGGAACTTAGGGTGAAAATTTTCCCAAGCGTGGGCCTGGGGAGGAAACTTTTCCCCATCTTGGGGCCTACGAAATTCAGAGATAAAATTCACCTGGAGGAGAAACATTGATAGGTGGATCAGGGAAGAAAATTTTCCTGAGCGGGGGCAGAGTGGGGAAGGCATTTAGCACTTTTTCCCTTTTGGGACAAAGTGAATTTTACACGCGCACCTCTGCCGATGCCCAAGGAGGCCACATGGAAGCTCCTTATTGGTTGTAGGTCAGCGGTCAGCGGGTCAATGGGAAACATTTAGAAAATTTGACTATTCACAAGGAACGGTAAAAAGGTTGAAAGGAACCCGCGCCTCCACCGACGCGAGAAGATGCCACGTGTCAGCCAACCATTGGCTGTAGTTTGGCAGGTCGATGGGGTTAATTTGGAAATTCTCCCAAAAATTTTCTAAGGCATTAAGGATTGAGAGGATCGCTCCTCTGCCGATGCCTCGTGAAGCAACCTGGAAGCACCTGATTAGCTGAGGGCCGGTGGGGCTACGGGGAAAACTTACAAAGTTTTCCAAATTTATTTTTGAAAGAGCTTAAGGTTAAAATCGATCGAGCCTCCACCGACACCCAACGAAGCCACGTGTCGATCAATGATTGGCTGCGGGGCAGTTGAGGCCATGGAGGAAAAATTTCCAAATTAACTTTTTGGACTTAGATTATTTTTGACAAAATGAAGGCTTGCGGCTTAGTGGAGCGGTGGAAAACTTCATGACTTTGCAATTTTTGGGTAAAAAAAAAAATAAAGTTTTAGCCCATGGGTCCACCAAATAATATTTTATTAATCAAATTTGATAGTTAGATTACTTTTTGAAGCCAAATGAAATAAAAACTTCATAAGGCCATAACGTTTGATTGGGAACTGGTTTTTGGCAAATGAGGACTTTCTAGAAATCTCTCGACATCCTCTTTGCACATATATCTTAAGAATTTAATTTTGATAAAGTTTAAAGGGTTAATTTTGAGAAAAATATTTCTGTCACTTAGAAAGTGAACTGGTATTTCTAACTTACCAATTATTTGTTCAAATCCGCCATTAATTCTTTCTCAACATGCCAAACAGATGGAGGATTTCACTTGGAAGAATTTAGGATATATTTCAAGGATTAAATTGTTTGATTGAAGATCAATTTGAATATCCCCAATTTAACGGTAAAAATGAATGAGAAATTGTTTGAGCTCAATTTTGAAAGGTTCTATGAAAAATTCTTAAGTATTATAGTTTGTTTGGGATCATTTTGATCTTTCTTAGCTTGTATTAATGTTTCAAATGTCTTTCCTAGTCTGCAGGGTCATTCTGTACATTTTCTGATAATTATTTTCCAGTTTAAAAATCATGTAATCAGAGCTCTACAACTTCCAACTCGAATTGATCCATTACATTTACCAAACTTTAAAATATGATTTCATTCTAATCAAATATTACAATGTTCTATTTCCTTCAATCAAAATGTAGAAACAAGAAAGAAATTTCTATTTCCTTTCCAAAAAAATGTGCTTTTCAAAACACAGAGGATGCAATAATTCTGAACGCATTTTCCACATTTGAACAAAGAGTTGTACAACATTTTCAAAGAAGATTTCAAAGAATAATAACTTCATTTTATAAGGTAAAACAACATCTATTCAATTGAAAATATTTCTTTTACAACTTCTTTTTTATCAAATACAACTTTACAATCACAACTCCTTCTCATTACATTCCTTTTAACAAAAATACCGATTATATTTCTTTCACATTCAAAGGGATTTTATTTCCAAAACATAGTAACTATTTAACAAAAATGTATATTAAATTGTCATCCACATCAAGTGGGGAAATGGTTTACAAAAGAAGTTTCACAAGGGACTATCGAACTCTGTCTTCTTCCTCAATTACAATATATAGAATACAAATTCCTTCCACATTTATTCAAAAAACAAAAACAGTATATCTCTTTCACATTTGAATTGTAATTTTCATAACCAATACAACACATCTTTACATCACAAATAATGTACAAGGTCATCCACTTCAAAGTGGGAAGGGGTTACAATAAGAACAATCTCAACAAGGACTAGAAAACTTATCTTTCTCCTCTTCTCCAGAACAACAACATGAATATCCTCCATTTTCTTTATTTCAATTTGATCACAATAGAATATGGGGAAAGGAAATTCTCTCAACCCAACCAAGACATCCAATGAAATGATAATCCATCCTTCTTCATTGGCCCCCGAGCCCCAACCACAATGCAATAAGAGATTTTTTCCAATACATGGCAACAATAGGCTTCCACAACATAAAGATAGATTTCTCATTCAAAACACAATCCAAAACAAAGTTGTAGTTTGGAACCACTTAATAAAGACAACAAACAACACTCATAGCTTCATCATGCAAGCCAAAGGAGCAAGAAACTATGGAGGATGTTGCTTATGCCTCCCTAATGGGAAATGGGTATCACCACCTAAGAACAAACCACCAAAATATATCATTTCAAAAGCTTGACATGCCCTTATGCCTCCCCAAGTACCCCTTATTCCTCACATTTTCTTATGCCTCCCAAACCTCTTATGGGACCCCATAACGAGTAAAAAAATGCAAGCTATTTCTTTTCTTGGGGGAGCCCAAATCCCAACTCCCTCCACACTTATACCTCCAAAATCAAAAAACTTATGCCTCCCTAAAAAATACCATAGACTTATCCCACAACATCCCTAGGTAGTCTACCCAACCAGCCAACAAGAAATAACATACATACAACCATTTACATATTCATAAAAAGGAAAGAAGAGCATTTCCAAGAGCCAAGCTCTTACCTCTCCATGATGGAGTTGTTCCAAGTTCAAAACAACAAGCTCTCCAATGCAAAGCAATCCAAGAGATCAATAATCAACAAGTGTGCAATAATCTCCAATCTCCTCCAAAAGCAAGAAATATTAAAACCAAAAGAAGTCACCCAAAATGAAGCAAACAAAGTTCTAGTAACCTCCCAAAAAAGACAAGTAATTCGAATATATAGAGAGGGAAGAGAAGAGGATGAGGTGGATCCAAGTGGGATACCACATCACACATCCTCAACTCCAACTCATAAGTCAACTTCAATCTCCAAGGCACAATAAATAAGTAGGTGAATAAATGATAGTCCTACTTACACACTTAAATCAAGCCCATACCCCAAAGGACTGAAATTGAAAACATGTAATAAAGTGCAGTTACAACTTACAACTTGAGTTACAAAATGCATAATGAAGTCTAGATTTAAACCCTCCAACCATAGGTAAGGTTGTCATGCAAATTTAAGAGGTATGGGATAAGTTTAACTTGTCCCATATGCTTCCAAAATCATCCTCCAAGGACAAATTTGAATTTCAAAAGGAGGTGGAGTGTTTCATACTCCAAAATTAATTTACACATCTCTTACACATCACTTACACATTTCTTACAACACTTTAATTTTAGGCCAACAACTCTAATAATTACTTTCTTATGTCCCAATTTGATTAATTAATGTTAACAACATGTTTACTCACATTAATTTACCACAATTAATAAATAATGAAAGGGGTAAACACATCACTTAATAAACACATACAAACATCAATAAAAAGGAACCAAATAAATAAACACACATAACACTTGGTCACATTTAAAGGTGATCCCCCCATGGTAATCCCTAACAATCAAACACACACACATGAACAATAGAAGTTGCCATGGTGACCTTGTTGAATTCATCTAGAATTCCAATGTGGTTGGTTTCCAATCCCCTGATGTTTGTTGTGATATTTTTAACTTGCACAATAAAAATACCCATTCGGCCTCATGGCCATATTAGAACATCCAAATGAATATAATATAATTCCAAAATCATCATATATATATATGAATCACAATAACATCCAGACAATCAACAATATCACTTATAATTTCATTAGCAACTATATAATCATCAATTTAAAATTTAATTTTCTTGGTCTACTCAAAATATCCAAATATCACATGTCCTAAAAACATCAAATAATATATATATAACAATGTCCAAAAACATGTCAAAATCTATGTAAAATGTCTCTAACAATCATCATGCATCATATATGAATCAGAGTCAACAATAATCCATGATCGACATCTAACATCGTATTAAATCAAAACTATAATAATGTCCATAATATAATCAGTAGTATCATGATCAATATCAAAAGTGTCAAAGGGAAGTGGGCTATAGTATAGACATCATCAAAGAGAAAGGGTTTCTCGAATAAGCTAGATAATTATGTTTGAATTACATAAGAGATACAATGATCTTAGATATACAATTCTACATTGATTAAAGTTAGGGGTTTCAAGAAATATGGTGTAGGCCGTGAAAAAAGATGAATATGGTCACATAGGAGAAGGATCTAGAGAAAATAACATTGAAGTGTTATTAGTTACGATAAGAGGCTTAGAAGATCTAATGAGAGTCTAATGTATTTCATAGTTTTTAATAACTTGTTGTAAGAACTTTTGAGACTCATTTAATGTGTGTAGGAGATACTTAAGAGCCAAAATGCTTGTAAATCTTGTAATTCTTGGATATATTATAATCCAAATAGATTTTTTATCCCTTTTCGCATTTTGTTACATTGTTTCACATTCATAAGCATCTATTAGATAGGACCCCTTATTTTGAATACACTAATTTGTATTAGAATTCACTAGTATGATTTTATGAAAGATATTATTGTGAAGAGAATTGCAACAGTAAAATACATTAACTATCTAGATTAATAGGTATGAAGTTAATCTTTAACCAAAATAAAAACATAGAATACAAGTGATATCCTTATTAGGTTATAAATCTATAGAATAATTTTATATTAGATTTCATGATTAAATATAGTGACATTCAAATATGAGAAAGTGCAATATAGGTTGCTGCACTGAGGGCTCTGTATGGCCATTCTCAATGATATCCCACACATCCCGAGGTCTGAATACCACCTTCATGGTTAACGACTAGTCTTCATAATTCTTTCCATTAAATTGCATTGTCTCCATATCATATGTATAATCCATAGCTTGCTACCAATTTAATAATCTCTAATGAAAAAAATTCTTTGATACTAATTTGTAGAAAATCTAGAGTCAAACAATGAACAACAAAACAAATAATAAAACTTACAAATAAAAATAGAGTAATATCCAAACCAGCACTATTGTGCGTAATCATTAATTAATTTATTCACTGTTAGAGATTTGACTCATTACATTCCAAGCTATGCACGCAACACTTTCTCGTACATCTATAGCTTGAGTTGTGTGATCCTACTGATTTTAAAATTGTTTCTAATTATATAAACTGACTCTAACTAGAGTTGACCATGAACTACTCTAAATAGATATTTTACAAAAATAAAACCATAGCTTTAAAACTACCACATGTTGTGCATGCAGAAAAAAAATCTATTTTGTTTTATTTGATTAATTTAATTCCTAAACTATAAGACAAAGTTGGAATTAACTAAAGCATAATAAATCTAAAATTATGTTTCCTTAAAAGCTATGGGAGAAATTACATGCTTCACATGCATGCATATTTCCAACATTGGGGAGAGCATGCCAATATGACAAAGAAATTATCTATGATGCGAGAGAAAATAAACTGAAGGTGTGCCACGATGTGAAGAAATGTTTTCTATCCCCACCGAGAGAAGAAACCAATATGGAGCACCAAATCCACATGGTGTTGCATAGAAGAGATGATGACTGAGCATGCATAAGATGAAACAAGGTAGTGCAAAAATAACATGAATAACACCAACTTATGAGTTTAGCAAGGGGTGAAGGGAGAAGATGAAGTCTCCTCAGAATGCATAATGAGAAAAACACAAGGAGGGAAATGTAAGTGGGTTCATTTCATCGTGATGGACTTATCTTGTAGATATGTGTAGGAGGAGAAAGGTGAAGCGATGAGAAGGTGGTCAGAGAAGACTAGGAGAACACAAAGAAGAATAACCTGATGTCACTACTAGAGGCCATCTAGAACAATTAAAGAAGTGTTTTGATTCCTAATAGATGGAAAAAATATCAAAATAAATTGCAAAAATAATATAACTTAATATGCCCAAAGTAAGGACAAATCGGATCTCGAAGATAATAGCACACAAGAAAGGAGAAGAAAATGTTAGATTAGCCACGATGAATAGGAGGAGATAATTATGTGAAATTGGATTGTGGCCTAGTAATGGTTAAGAAGAAGAAAAGAGAAGGAATATGCCACAAAGAGATATTATGTATAAAGGTAAAAACTACATGGAATAATAGTGTAAGGTTGAGTAGTGGGAAAGTAAGATGCATAATGGAAGATAGCATCAGGAGGAGAAGGGAAAAGTTAGATAAAATATTTAGATAAGAATGCTATACATTAGATCCAACCCCACAAATTAACATAGAAATGGCTATGGGAAGAAGATGAGTTTAGGAGAAGATATCATAACATACAGTGCAAAGAGGATGTGTGTAGAGAGAAACACCAAAAACAGGTCCAAAAAGATAAATTTTAGAGATAAGAGTTTTTGGAAGAAAGGAGATGAGAGGTGGAAAGAAAAAGTGTAAAAGATAAAGTGTGTAGAGGAAGCTTGTGGAGAGATGAAGGTCATGAATGAATAGAGTGAAAAAAAGAAGTGTATGAAGGAGAGACATAGAATGGTTTAGAGCCTAGAGGTGAAGTGTATGAAGAAGAATAAAATTCTTGAATAATTTTGGTGGAGGTGAATGGAAAGTGGTGAGCCCAAAATTATGAAGGAGAGATTTCAAGGAAAACACTGAATCTGGAGAGAAAAGTATCACTAGAGAAGCCTTTAAAGGAAAAAAGTTCATGAAAAGTAAAAGCTTACAAGGGAGAAGGTTTTAGTGGGAAAAGAATGAAAAATTATCCAAGAGATAGATCTATTTAGAGGAAGAGGTCAAATGGTGGTGAGTTTAAGCTCAACAAAGTGTGCAGGATAACACAAAAGAGTCACCGAGAAGTGGTGAAGGACTATAAGAGATGCAGAAAGAAGAACCAAGTCCACGATATGAATCAAAGGATGAAGGAGCTAGGACTATCAACCCCAATAGTTTTATGGGTGGTTCTAGTGCTCACTCTATCTACTTAAGGTAGATTTGAAGTCTTAAGAAATTGTGGTGTTTGATATAGTAGAATATAATATCGAAAGCAATCACGCACAATTTTTGCTAGGTGCGGGTGCATGCAATGTTGGAGAGTGTATGGAACATGGAGATGGAAAAAAATATAATGAGAGGGTGAGTGCGGCGAAGTGTGCTAGTACTTTTCATAATGGAAATT
Source organism: Taxus wallichiana var. yunnanensis (assembly GCA_018340775.1). Taxonomy (NCBI): domain Eukaryota; kingdom Viridiplantae; phylum Streptophyta; class Pinopsida; order Cupressales; family Taxaceae; genus Taxus; species Taxus wallichiana. The sequence continues at coordinate 749,301,278 of CM031240.1, read as the reverse complement.
AGTAAGGAGCACATCGTAGATAGGAGTGTGAAGTAGAAGTGGATGTGTAACTAGGGGCAGAAGGTTTTGAAAAGTATTATAACAATGGATGAATAATATCATGCCATACTCATATGATTTTGGGAGATTAGTAAGAGTTTTCCTAGCTTAAGAGAGTGGATACGTAAGGATATTGTGGAGGAAGGATGAAATTCCCAAAGAGAGTGTACTAAAGAAAGGTAAAGATTTATCTCAAAGCAAAGAGTGCACGATATAATAGAGAAGAGGTGTGATATAATTGGTGGTTAGAAGAAAGACAAGATAGTTTTCAAAAGATGTGTAAGAAAACATGGTGAAAAGAAATTAACGGTCAAAATATTCAAATGAATTGATCGATGTGGCACAACAAGGAAAGATATAGATGGATGTATCTCAGTGCATTTAATCAGATCAAGTTATAATTTGAGTTTGAGAAATAAGATCTGGAAGTATCTAGAATGGACTATCCCTCCCAAAGGATATTCAAACAAAGAGAGAGAAGTGAGATAATGTATTTATAAAGGTAGGATGAAATCACAATTTTTGGACTAGTCAACAAAGGAATATGAGATGCAAAAAGAGTGAGAAAGATAGATGTGGGAAAAAATATTAAGATGGATGTGGGAAAAGTTACTATGTTTTTATTGAGGAATGATTAAACATTTACATGCCTTCTAGAATATTTTACAAATCATATACCATTGGTAGTAGTTAGGAGTGTGAAGTTTTCACCAAAAGGAATCAACCTTTGAAGATTCCCTTGCTAGAAAGTGTCAAATTCCAGAAACTTTTTCCACCAATCCAAAAAACTATGATTTTCCCCTCCACTTTTCGTTGACCCTTTCTACATCTTATTGGGATGGTCGGAGTGCATTTTTAGTTATTTTATATTAGATGGACACAAGAAATTGTCTTCTCATTCATTTTGTTTATCGATGACTGTCTCTTTCACCATTGTTTATACCCAATGTCAATGTTCATTATTTTCTTCTTGCATCAGATTGTTTCTTCTCTTTACAACCATCATTTTGTCTTCACTGTACCAACACTTTTGCCTTAAATTCCCACTAAATAGTTGTCCTTTATATTACCTACCTACCTCCATTTTCACATGGTTGGTAAATGCATGGTGGAAAGATGGTTAAAAGAGATGTAAAAAATTCCATCTCTCCTCCTACAAAGTCCTTATATATTGCTCATCATTTTTCTTTTTGTAGTGCCCACTTCCCTTCAACACCTTTTGTTATTGATTACGATATTGTCAACTATACTTATGGATATTATTGTAGGTTTTGATTTGGCATGATGTTAGATGTTAGAGATCATGGACTATTTCTTATTTCAATTCATATATAATGCATGTGGATTATTAGAGACATTTACATTGATGTTGATATATTGGTTACATGGTTATAATTATATATTTCAGACATGCGATATTTCATCATATTGAGTAGACCTAGACAATTGAACTAATATTATGATCATATGGATATTGATGAAATGAAGAATATAAATGTTGCTAGAAATTGTAAATGATATCGTATTTTCCTAGATGATATTTGATTCGTATATATATGATTGTGGATTTATATTATATATTTTATCCTAGATGTTTTTG
>CM031240.1:749264639-749294639 GCA_018340775.1 Taxus wallichiana var. yunnanensis | reverse complement strand
TTTTCAAGTAGTAAATTTTCGTTACCTTTGTTCATGTCTAACTATACTTTCCCTATTGATTATTTTAAATTTCCCAAATTGTGAAAATATCTATTTATTTGCATGTATGTTAAATGTGGAAGTTTGATAGGTTCTTCTAAAGTGTTTTACCAAATGAAATAATGAGACAACCTCTCGTGGAATATGATTATGCCAACAAAAAAAGACATGGGTTTCCTCACGAGACAATCATTATTTCACTCTATACAAGAAACTTGTCTCTAGCTAGTTCAGTTTACATTTTTCAGCATATGTTTGACGTGTGCAAAAATATGAAATTTAGAGCAGGGTGTGGACATCCATCAATGCATAAAAGATAGAGGAATTTTGTCAAATGTTGTAGTTGCAAATGATCAGTAGACATGTATGCAAAATTTGGAACATTACACAAGGCACGTGAACTATTTGAAAAAATGCCTAAAAAAATGTGGTTTCATGGACATCATTGATTACAAGATATGCACAATGCAATTGCTAGGTGTAGAGACAAATTCCACATAAACATATGGGGGTTATGTGGAAGTGTTTGCTTGGTTCTTGTAGATCACATATGAATATAGGCTTAGGAGTATTTACATCCATAATGCATTTTGATTTGGATCCTAAAATGATGCAACTTATTTTCTTCTCTCAAACATCTATGCAGAAGTGGATAGGTGAGGTGAGGCTCAAATGATACGAGAGATTGATGAAAGATAGAGAAATTAAGAAGATTCTTCGATGTAGTTGGATTGAAGGCCAAGAGACATATCATAAACATAGATCACATCTAGAAACATAGGAGATCTATGCAAAGTTGTAGAAAATGGCTTGAGAGATAAAGACAACAAGTGGTTTTTCACATTAAACACATTTATTTAATGATGTGCAAGTAGATGAAAAAGAATAATTTCTCGACCGCCATAGTAAAAATTTGGAAAATTTATTTGGTTGGTTAAACACGCCCCGGTGGAACAACTATTACAATTGTCAAGAACCTTCGATTATGTGGTCATTACCACACTGCAACGAAAATTAACTCCAAGATTGTTGCAAGAGAAATTGTTATGAGAAATGGGAACCATTTCCTTCATTTTAGAAAGGGTGAATGTTGTTGTGGCGATTATTGGTGATGCTAAATGAAGCAATATAAAAAAAATAAGGTTGCACTATAATAATGTGCCATGTGCTCAATTATTCTCAGTTTCTAGAAAAAAAAATTTAGTTTTTAGTTTGCATACACTTTGTTGTAAATGAAAACTCCAACAAACTAAACATTGTTATCCTCTCCGACGTAATTTACAACTCGTAAGCAATTGCTAATATATATAATATAACCGATGGCCTAATACTACATTAATACTGTTAATTTCGAATTTCAGATTTTGAATTTCACAATAGAATCTCACATGTATAAAATGAATGAAAACACAATTATAAATGTTACTAATAAATCAGATATTAAATTAACGAATTTGCCAATTTATCGGTTTTTAAAGTCTATATCGTTTTGTACACATCTAGAAGGCATTACTTTTCCACCTTTGCGACAAAAAAATAACACAAATACGTCGGCGACCCACTGGTTTCTCCAATATTTTAACATTTTGTTAACTTAAGTGCGTGCGTCTAGAAGTCATTACTTGTCCAGTTTGCGACAAAATACAAATGAACCGGCCTAACTGCACTCTCCACGTATTACTTCTAGATGATTCCATCGAGAAGGTCATTATCTGGTTCCTCTTCAAAAAAACAAGACTCCCCTTGTTTTACGTATCTTTTGAGATCAATATCGTGTCATTCTTGAACACCTTTTTCTATATAACATTTGTTGTTTCGTCAATCCAAACCAATCCTTCCAAATTATAAATCGAAATAGCATATCCCATTTCTTCAGTCTCATCCATTCGCGTTTTGTGATAAGAATAAAGTTTGAGCTCCATTTCTGTCTGAATTTCATACTGCTGTAATGGAGTGTAGTGCATCCACTGGTATTTTACATAGGTCTTGTGTTATGAACAAGATTGCTTCGGCTGGCCCTATCCCTCACGTAAGTTCGCAGGGGATAGTGAGTTGGCCGCTGACTGGGCACTGTCCAGTGTTTAACGGAGCAAAAGAAAAGTTAACGGACCCTGTCTTATCAGCGCCTCCACTGACTGCTCCACCAACCCAAGTCATTTCAACGCCTCCCCTGACTGCTCAGCCATACGCATTCACATTTATTGTTTTCAATATGCTGCGCCACCACTTAAATTATATATTGAATGCAACCACTTAAATTATATTCATTAAACTATTTACTCCATTTTTTGGCGCCACTGTTCTGTTTTTTTTATTATTTTTACATAAATGATTTATTTAAGTATTGTAAAAAAGAACAGTAGTCATATTTCATTCAGTTTTATGGAAGTTGAAGGAGATTTCTGAAGGTTGGCTATGGAAGTTGAAGGAGATTTCTGAAGGAGATTATTGCTCATGACAGGGAAAATTTGGAAATAATCTCTACATTGCAAATCAGGCAAGAACATTATATTTTTTTAAATCAGTGATAAGTTCAACTCATCTTGTTTATTAATTTATTAAGTTTTTGGACTACTTTCCCAGTCATCTATCAAAGTTGAAAGGAATAACAATTCTGGTTAGTGTTTGCAAGATTTATTTGAAACAAGGCTAATTGAAAACAAAGAAATTATAAGTTGAATGGTAATTCAGATTCTTATATCTAATATTCAAGGTAAGATTTTTCCTGAGAGAGTTTTTGGTACAACAATACAACAACATATTACGTTGTTGCCCAATCTAAATGATGGAATACGTTATATTTACAGGCTATGGTCATTATAGTGTATAAAACTATGATGCCACATTCTTATGTGCCTACGGGATGTATATAAAAGTAGGTTGTTTTCCCACGTAATACGTTGTTGCGTCAACGACATGAAGTTCTAAAGATTTTTTTGCACATCATAGTATTATGAAACTATTCAAATTTGTTTCATTATATTACTTTAAAATAATTTCAAATCCTTTCCCTCCTACTATGAGTACAACAATTTAACAACACATTACGTTGTTGCCCGCGATAACGATGCCCTGACTCGTTACTAGGCTCCATAAGGTACATGGTGTACTGTATAAAACTATAATTTAAGATCTTGGTGCGCCAACAGGATCTATATCTAAGAAGGTGGTTTCTCAACGTAATACGTTGTTTCTTTGACGACCTGCATTTATAAAGTTTGTTTAGCGCTGAATACTCTATTAGAAGTTGTTTGATTCAATTAAAATGGAATACTTTCCAGTTCATCCTCTCACAATTTAATTTCGACACGACGACAACGCATTACGTTGTCGCCCGGGCTAAACGGTGGAAAACGATATTCTTAGAAGCTATATTCATTACGGTTGGTGTACCTCTTAGCTCGGTAGATCCTCCTCAACGAGCATGTCACGTTCTCATATTCATGTTGTTGTTCTTCTCTACCACCGTGCCCTCAATCTTTCTTTGTATGCATACACCCGTCTTTTCGAGCAAACAGCATTGAAGTCTGACTTCCAAGCATACAGCCAATGACAAGTACTTTTAGTAAGGTCGCTGACTGCCCTAACTGTCCACATTCACCTTTTAACTCCGAGCTACTATGAGTACAGCAATTTAACAACGCGGTACGTTGTTGCCCGCGATAACGATGACCTGACTCGTTACTAGGCTCCGTAAGGTACATGGTGTACTGTATAAAACTATAATTTAAGATCTTTGTGCGCCAACAGGATCTATATCTAAGAAGGTGGTTTGTCAACGTAATACGTTGTTTCTTTGACGACCTGCATTTATAAAGTTTGTTTAGCGCTGAATACTCTATTAGAAGTTGTTTGATTCAATTAAACTGGAATACTTTCAGTTCATCCTCTCACAATTTAATTTCGACACGACGACAACGCATTACGTTGTCGCCCAAGCTAAACGGTGGAAAAGCGATATTCTTAGAAGCTATATTCATTACGGTTGGTGTACCTCTGAGCTCGGTAGATCCTCCTCAACGAGCATGTCACGTTCTCATATTCATGTTGTTGTTCTTCTCTACCACCGTGCCCTCAATCTTTCTTTGTATGCATACACCCGTCTTTTCGAGCAAACAGCATTGAAGTCTGACTTCCAAGCATACAGCCAATGACAAGTACTTTTAGTAAGGTCGCATTGATCGCCCTCTAGCTACATCAATAGGATTGCTAACCGTAACAAGTATAATACATCAAGGGACCGAGAAAAAAAAGAAAGGATCTTAGGATATGGAAATGTATATGGAATTTAGAATCTCATTAAGGTCTAGGATTTACCATAACTCGAAATTTTAAAACAAGTAATCTTGGAATAGTTGGACAATGTGTTAGTTGTCTTATGGTCTAGTGGCAAGATGGGCCACCTTATATAGAAATAATTTGAGTACTGATTCCCGATGAGCATGTTCCTTGAAGTCACTCTAGATATGAGCACATTTCCAATGACCTTGACGACCACAATTGTGGCGATCATACATTGACATCAAGCCCCGAAAGGAAAGTCTGGGTGATACTAGTGTCTTAGGAAGAATCGATACCCCTTTTTCATGTATTATACACTTTGCAAAGCCCATGTTTGAACATAATGAACCTTTTACGTAAAAACATAGAACAAAAGCACTCGTTCATTTGCATAAATTCCCAAGGCTCTATAGAACCATTCCAAACACCTTCTACCAATAAATATTATTAGTTAATGCCAACAAGTAATGAAATCAAATGCTAGAGGACACTATTGAAAGAATTTTTACAGATCATAAGCAACATAATCACCTTCATATCAAGCTCGACAGTCGTAAGTTGTTCTTCTGCAAAGCATCGCTTGAGAGACACGACTTCAATCAACAAATCCTATATGTAATTCACTTTTATACTCATGGTTAAATAATAAACATGAAGTTAATCTTTAAATGCAAACAAAAATTTGAATAGAAAGATTCGGTACATATATCTGGTACATTATGCTTTCTTGTTCTTAAACTCTATATTTCTAATCTACCAAAATAGTATTGCTTCTTTTCCTCTTACCTTCATTTCAATTGCATGTTTAAAGCGTTACACATTTAGCTTGCCTATCATGTCAGTAAGCCTAGATATTGTTGTTTCCAAGTCCTCTTCTTTTTCCATTGACTCAAGCTTCCTCCTACGCTGATCTATTAGAGATCGAATGAAAACTACAACCATAAGATACTTACTGATAGCCATGACATTTTTAGTTGTGGCACTTAGTTACGTTTATTTTAACATGAACCATGTAAATCTATGTGGTACTCTCACATACCTTTCTTAATCTCATGAAAAAGGTGCTTATGTGTTCTAATACATGCTCGCCTATTCACATGTTTTTGTAAGAGATGTTTCATACCTATCCGATTAGCCATTTCTGTTGCTTTCTTCATTCTAATCTCATATTGTTGACAATCTCCTCACGGAGTTACAAATAAGACTTAATCCTCGAAAGAATCCTTAAATTAAATATTAAAATCTAGTAACATACATTATTTGCAACTAAAGGAAACCAAAGTGCTAAACAAAGATACATTCTAGCTTTGCATCCCACCCGTTTTCTTTGAAGATCTGCTGACTTCATCTTCTACATGCCTTTGTTCACTTGATATTGACCTAATATCTTCATCTATTTTTGCAATATGCTCTTCACATTCTCTCTTTTTGGAGGTGATTTCATTGACTTCTCTCATATCCACATCTGAAATAGAGAAAAATGAGACCTCTTCATGCGAAAAATATCTTCAAATAATACAAACATATGAAGCCAAGCAAGTCAATATATGAACTAATGGGACCCCAAAGTTAAGTTGTCACTTCTTTGGAAGCAAAAGTCGTGATCCTGTCTTGGATTCACACTAGCCGAGACATGGCCTCCATGAGAAATTGACCAACGATAGTGATTTTAGAGTCCATAGATCCATCACTCCTAACTTGTTTGCATCATCAGCTCTACGGTTGGTCTCTTCTGAACCAATGAACTAAGAGGAGAAAAGAAAATAGTTCACATACATCATACAAATTAATACAATATTCACCAAAATTAATTTGTGGTCTTATCGCGCGTCTGCTACGGATTCAGCTTCATTTCCACCAAATTCCGCTTACATAATACATGTCAGATAATGCTAACTCATAATCTCATTATAAAACACCACTGTCTTTGTGATAAACAACGCATATATGAACATACCGAATGATCTAGTGCAGCCTGACTGATTAAAACTTCCTTCACAGCAGATGGGGCCTCAAATACTTCATCAAGCCTTGATGTGATCCCCAGATTGTGCATCTATAATACATTAATGAACATTACGTATCACACTGCATAAGAACCACTCTAGATACAAAGATTGATTTGATAAAATAATAAACCTTACCATATCTGATACCACCAGAGGTTTATTTTGCATTTGTCTATTTCCAGTGTAGTTCAGAACAGGAATATCAAATGGTTTCAAGTTTTTCACAAGCAAGTCTCGATCATATGGATCCTGGGTAATGAATGACTGCAATCACCAAGAAACAAAACACTTTCCATGGCTTAAGAAAATGGTTTGGAAGAAAAGAGTATATAGAAGGTGTGGAACTAAAGAAAATATTCAACAGAAACAAACAATCCCATTATAGAAGCAAATGAAAATTTAAAACACATTCGTAATCAAAATATAACATAATTCTTAGCACAGTCTAATGCATATTGAAAAATTATAAACTAAAGCGTATGGTTTTGCACAGAGCCAAATAATAGTGCATTACTTTGCTAAAGAAGAGATCTTAATTCAATGCATGTCTGGTATAGTCGATACATGGCATTAAATTTGCTTCCCATCAATGCAAAATTCAAACAAGCACTAAAATGCGAGAGCAAGCGGCTCATATTGGAGAGCAACTTATTGGGAAGTAATGATCAACACTAAGCTTGCCTTGTTAGAGAAGTTTGTGATGAAATAAAAGGTATCCCGAGATATCTTTCACGAGAATGGAAAAGAAGATTCACCAATAAAACGAAGTGCTAAATGTGTATTCACTATCCCAACAAGTGTTTCGATTATATCAGCCATTCCATTTCTTAAATGCTAACACATCTATGCATATTGATGTTACAAAACTTTTCAGAAGACTCTAAAAGAAAGGGCAAGATACAATAAATGAATTTCAGTATATCTACCCTCAAAGATTGGAATAGGTGATATACTGAGGGCAAGGTTCATTAAAAGGTTATAAAAATATTTAGTGAGCAAGATAGCGGGAGTGTTGTAGTTGTTCTAGTTTGCTTTGTAATCCACCTTTGGCCCTGATGAGAAGGGAAGTGGGCAATTGCCACTACAACTGATTTTCCCCATGTTGGGATTTGTAGATCAAAATCTCATGTCTATTATTCCATGCTTATGCTTGTTGCACATGTGATTTTACATTCACATTCAGTACCATACGTTTCCAGCATAACTTACAACATTCGAGTTCAAACGTTCATGTTCGACAAGGATAAAGTTCAGTCCAAGTTTGCCAATGGATAAAGTTCGAAACAAAATAATATTTTTATCTTTTTAATTTTCTAAAATATGCACAAATATGTCGAAGAGATGGAGTAGAGGGAGTTATCCATCCTTTGCTTTCTCTCGGCACATATATAATACAAAATCATGTCAAAAACTTATTGTATAAAAAATATGGATAAAGTTTGAGTTTATGTTTGGCAAGGACAAAGTTCGGAGAAGTTCAAACTCTTTCCATAAAAATCGATGTACCTTGTGACACGGTTTCAAATGACAAGCTACACTAATTCTATACATCACTAAGACTACAATATGTTATCTTGAGTAAAATCGAAGTAGGGTGATTGTGATTCGAGTGAATTCAATAAGCGAGACAATCTTAGGAGTTAACGAGATCATTTTGGTATCAAAGTTGATTCGTATCTCGGAATTATGAAAAGTATTGGTGATTTGTATGACACCGATGAGATCGTAGCAAGAAGAATTTCTACCTTACAAGCTGGAGATATCTACAAGAAGGTAGAATCAAAGGGAGAAAGAAATGCCAAAAATGGAGGACTTTCCCAAGAGTTGCATCATTAAAATCATGTACAGAAAATGCAATGAAGTCCCCACATACCATCACCAAACAGCAAGAGCTCATATCTAGGAATCAAGAATCCATGGATATGCCGGTCCATGCTCTCGTTAAGAAGTTTAGCGGGGATCGAGGAGAGGAACCCCATGAAGAAAAAACAATGGATGAGTATGAGGATGAGCAGCCTCGAAGGACAGGGTACTTGATAATGTAAAATATATAGTACATGTCCTTTTCAAAGTTGAAACCAAGGTTAAAATTAGAAGCTTTGAATTAGAAGCTTTGAAGGACAGGTAGATGCAGAGTTATTAAACAAATGGTTGAAGCAATTGGAGGTATATTTTAATATGCATAGAATCATTGAGGCACAAATCATTTTGTTTGCACATTTCTAAATGGAAGGTCATGTTCTAATTTGGAGGGAAAGTTATAAGGCATCTTTTGAAAAGAAGAATCCTGTTGTAGCTAGGTAGAATGAATTCAAAGAATTGTTATGTAATAATTTGTATCAATTGGGCAAAAACTAATCAAAAATTAAGTGACAATATTTCAAGGAAGTGGTCAAAGTGTGCGAGAATTATACCCCATAGACAAACCATGTTGATGAGCATGTACTTGGAAAGGCGAAGACCACTTGACCAAATAGTTGAGAGGACAATTGTTGATGAGAAGTTCGGTTGCACAACTACCAACACAAACAACAAGGAACAAGAAAAAATGAGACAAGTAAATTGTTCCAAATCAAGAAAACCAAGGTAAATGCACTTGTTAATATTGTTAGGAATATCTTAGGATTAGTGCTCAAATATTTATTTGTAAGGGTTAAATGTAATATTCATATATTACATTAGTGAGTTAGTGAGATATTAATATTGTGACATTAATATCATATTTGTGTGGGAAAAACAGAATAGTGTGATATTATTAATATGAGTTATCAAACAACTCATTATTAATAATATAGGTTGAAATAAGCTACTATGAGTATAGCAATTTAACAACTGTGCTACGTTGTTGCCCCGATAACGATATTTGACTCGTTACTAGGCACCGTAAGCTACATGGTGTACTGTATAAAACTATAATTTAAGATCTTTGTGCGCCAACAGGATCTATATCTAAGAAGGTGGTTTGTCAACGTAATACGTTGTTTCTTTGACGACCTCCATTTATAAAGTTTGTTTAGCGCTGAATACTCTATTAGAAGTTGTTTGATTCAATTAAACTGGAATACTTTCCAGTTCATCCTCTCACAATTTAATTTTGACACGACGACAACGCATTACGTTGTCGCCTGGGCTAAACGGTGGAAAACGATATTCTTAGAAGCTATATTCATTACGGTTGGTGTACCTCTGAGCTCGGTAGATCCTCCTCAACGAGCATGTCACATTCTCATATTCATGTTGTTGTTCTTCTCTACCACCGTGCCCTCAATCTTTCTTTGTATGCATACACCGTCGTTTCGAAGCAAAACGACATTGAAGTCGACTTCCAAGCATACTGACCAATGACAAGTTCTTTTAGTAAGGTCATTGATTGCCCTAATTGTCCACATTCACCTTTTAACTCGAGCTACTATGAGTACAGGAATTTAACAACGCTATTTGAGTTGTTGCCCGCGATAACGATGACTGACTCGTTCTTAGGCTCAGTAAGGTACATGGTGTCTTGTATAAAACTATAATTTAAGATCTTTAAATGCCAAGGATCTATATCTAAGAAGGTGGTTTGTCAGCGTAATACGTTGTTTCTTTGACGACCTCCATTTATAAAGCTTGTTTAGCGCTGAATACTCTATTAGAAGTTGTTTGATTCGATTAAAATGGAATACTTTCCAGTTCATCCTCTCACAATTTAATTTCGACACGACGACAACGCATTACGTTGTCGCCCGGGCTAAACGGTGGAAAACGATATTCTTAGAAGCTATATTCATTACGGTTGGTGTACCTATGAGCTCGGTAAATCCTCCTCAACGAGCATGTCACGTTCTCATATTCATGTTGTTGTTCTTCTCTACCACCGTGCCCTCAATCTTTCTTTGTATGCATACACCCATCGTTTCGAAAGCAAACTGACATTGAAAGTCTCGACTTCCAAGCATACTGACCAATGACAAGTACTTTTAGTAAGGTCGCTGACTGCCCTAACTGTCCACATTCACCTTTTAACTCCGAGCTACTATGAGTACAGCAATTTAACAACGCGGTGCGTTGTTGCCCGCGATAACGATGACCTGACTCGTTACTAGGCTCCGTAAGGTACATGGTGTACTGTATAAAACTATAATTTAAGATCTTTGTGCGCCAACAGGATCTATATCTAAGAAGGTGGTTTGTCAACGTAATACGTTGTTTCTTTGACGACCTCCATTTATAAAGCTTGTTTAGCGCTGAATACTCTATTAGAAGTTGTTTGATTCAATTAAACTGGAATACTTTCCAGTTCATCCTCTCACAATTTAATTTCGACACGACGACAACGCATTACGTTGTCGCGAAACTAAGCGGTGGAAAAGCGATATTCTTAGAAGCTATATTCATTATGGTTGGTGTACCTCTTGGGCTCGGTAGATCCTCCTCAGCGAGCATGTCACGTTCTCATATTCATGTTGTTGTTCTTCTCTACCACCGTGCCCTCGATCTTTCTTTGTATGCATACACCCCGTCGTTTCGAGCAAACATCATTGAAGTCGACTTCGAGCATACGACCAATGACAAGTACTTTTAGTAAGGTCATTGTTGTGCCCTAACATCCACATTCACCTTTTAACTCAGAGCTACTATGAGTAGACAATTTAACAACGCTGGCTACGTTGTTGCCGCGATAACGATGACACGACTCGTTCTTAGGCTCAAGTAAGGTACATGGTGTACTTGTATAAAACTATAATTTAAGATCTTTGTGCGCCAACAGGATCTATATCTAAGAAGGTGGTTTGTCGGCGTAATACGTTGTTTCTTTGGCGACCTCCATTTATAAAGCTTTTTTAGCGGCTGAATACTCTATTAGAAGTTGTTTGATTCAATTAAAACTGGAATACTTTCGAGTTCATCCTCTCACAATTTAATTTGAAACGACGGCGACAACGCATTACGTTGTCGCTAGGGCTAAGCGGTGGAAAGCGATATTCTTAAAAGCTATATTCATTATGGTTGGTGTACCTCGAGCTCGGTAAATCCTCCTCAGCGAGCATGTCACGTTCTCATATTCATGTTGTTGTTCTTCTCTACCACCGTGCCCTCAATCTTTCTTTGTATGCATACACCCATCGTTTCGAGCAAACTGACATTAAAGTATGACTTCAAGCATACGACCCGATGACAAGTACTTTTAGTAAGGTCGGTGACTGCCCTAAGCGTCCACATTCACCTTTTAACTCCGAGCTACTATGAGTATAGCAATTTAACTGCTTGTATTTGCGTTGTTGCCGCGATAACGATGACTGACTCGTACTTAGGCTCCGTAAGGTACATGGTGTCTTGTATAAAACTATAATTTAAGATCTTTGTGCGCAACAGGATCTATATCTAAGAAGGTGGTTTCTCAGCGTAATACGTTGTTTCTTTGACGACCTCCATTTATAAAGCTTGTTTAGCGCTGAATACTCTATTAGAAGTTGTTTGATTCAATTAAAGCGGAATACTTTCGAGTTCATCCTCTCACAATTTAATTTCGACACGGCAATGACAACGCATTACGTTGTCGCCCGGGCTAAGCGGTGGAAAAGCGATATTCTTAGAAGCTATATTCATTACGGTTGGTGTACCTCGAGCTCGGTAGATCCTCCTCAGCGAGCATGTCACGTTCTCATATTCATGTTGTTGTTCTTCTCTACCACCGTGCCCTCAATCTTTCTTTGTATGCATACACCGTCTTTTCGAGAACAAGCGGCATTGAAGTCGACTTCCAAGCATACTGACCAATGACAAGTACTTTTAGTAAGGTCTTGACTGCCCTAATGTCACATTCACCTTTTAACTCCGAGCTACTATGAGTAATGACAATTTAACAACGCGCTGCGTTGTTGCCCGCGATAACGATGACCTGACTCGTTACTAGGCTCCGTAAGGTACATGGTGTACTGTATAAAACTATAATTTAAGATCTTTGTGCGCCAACAGGATCTATATCTAAGAAGGTGGTTTGTCAACGTAATACGTTGTTTCTTTGACGACCTCCATTTATAAAGCTTGTTTAGCGTTGAATACTCTATTAGAAGTTGTTTGATTCAATTAAACTGGAATACTTTCCAGTTCATCCTCTCACAATTTAATTTGAACGAATGACGACAACGCATTACGTTGTCGCACGGGCTAAGCGGTGGAAAAGCGATATTCTTAGAAGCTATATTCATTACGGTTGGTGTACCTCTTGAGCTCGGTAGATCCTCCTCAGCGAGCATGTCACGTTCTCATATTCATGTTGTTGTTCTTCTCTACCACCGTGCCCTCAATCTTTCTTTGTATGCATACACCCATCGTTTCGAGAAAACAAGACATTAAAGTCGACTTCCAAGCATACGACCCGATGACAAGTACTTTTAGTAAGGTCGCATTGTGCCCTGCCCTAACTTGTCCACATTCACCTTTTAACTCAGAGCTACTATGAGTACAAGCAATTTAACAACGCGTGCGTTGTTGCCGCGATAACGATGACGACTCGTTCTTAGGCTCCGTAAGGTACATGGTGTCTTGTATAAAACTATAATTTAAGATCTTTGTGCGCCAACAGGATCTATATCTAAGAAGGTGGTTTCTCAACGTAATACGTTGTTTCTTTGCGACCTCCATTTATAAAGCTTGTTTAGCGTTGAATACTCTATTAGAAGTTGTTTGATTCAATTAAATGGAATACTTTCGAGTTCATCCTCTCACAATTTAATTTCGACACGGCGATAACGCATTACGTTGTCGCCGGGCTAAAGCGGTGGAAAGCGATATTCTTAGAAGCTATATTCATTACGGTTGGTGTACCTCGAGCTCGGTAGATCCTCCTCAGCGAGCATGTCACGTTCTCATATTCATGTTGTTGTTCTTCTCTACCACCGTGCCCTCGATCTTTCTTTGTATGCATACACGCTGTCGTTTCGAGCAAACATCATTGAAGTCGACTTCCAAGCATACTGACCAATGACAAGTACTTTTAGTAAGGTCCTCATTGATTGCCCTAAGCTGTCCACATTCACCTTTTAACTCCGAGCTCTATGAGTACTGACAATTTAACAACACGCGCTACGTTGTTGCCATGATAACGATGACCTGACTCGTTCTTTAGGCTCGTAAGGTACATGGTGTCTTGTATAAAACTATAATTTAAGATCTTTGTGCGCAAGGATCTATATCTAAGAAGGTGGTTTGTCAGCGTAATCGTTGTTTCTTTGACGACCTCCATTTATAAAGCTTGTTTAGCGTTGAATACTCTATTAGAAGTTGTTTGATTCAATTAAAGCTGGAATACTTTCGAGTTCATCCTCTCACAATTTAATTTCGAAACGGCGACAACGCATTACGTTGTCGCGGGCTAAACGGTGGAAAGCGATATTCTTAGAAGCTATATTCATTACGGTTGGTGTACCTCTTAGCTCGGTAGATCCTCCTCAACGAGCATGTCACGTTCTCATATTCATGTTGTTGTTCTTCTCTACCACCGTGCCCTCGATCTTTCTTTGTATGCATACACCCATCGTTTCGAGCAATTGACATTGAAGTCGACTTCCAAGCATCTACGACCCAATGACAAGTACTTTTAGTAAGGTCATTTGATTGCCCTAAGCGTCACATTCACCTTTTAACTCCGAGCTACTATGAGTACAAAGAATTTAACAACGTTTGCGTTGTTGCCGCGATAACGATGACGACTCGTTCTTAGGCTCCGTAAAGTAAGGTACATGGTGTCTTGTATAAAACTATAATTTAAGATCTTTGTGCGCCAACAGGATCTATATCTAAGAAGGTGGTTTGTCGCGTAATACGTTGTTTCTTTGACGACCTCCATTTATAAAGCTTGTTTAGCGTTGAATACTCTATTAGAAGTTGTTTGATTCAATTAAAGCTGGAATACTTTCAGTTCATCCTCTCACAATTTAATTTCGAAACGACGACAACGCATTACGTTGTCGCGGGAATAAACGGTGGAAAGCGATATTCTTAGAAGCTATATTCATTACGGTTGGTGTACCTCTGAGCTCGGTAAATCCTCCTCAGCGAGCATGTCACGTTCTCATATTCATGTTGTTGTTCTTCTCTACCACCGTGCCCTCGATCTTTCTTTGTATGCATACACCCATTTTCAAGCAAACGGCATTGAAGTCGACTTCCAAGCATACGACCCAATGACAAGTACTTTTAGTAAGGTCATTGAGCGCCCTAACTCATCACATTCACCTTTTAACTCCGAGCTACTATGAGTATAGCAATTTAACAACGCTGTTGCGTTGTTGCCGCATGATAACGATGACACGACTCGTTCTTAGGCTCAAGTAAGGTACATGGTGTCTTGTATAAAACTATAATTTAAGATCTTTGTGTGCCAACGAGGATCTATATCTAAGAAGGTGGTTTGTCAGCGTAATACGTTGTTTCTTTGACGACCTCCATTTATAAAGTTTTTTAGCGCTGAATACTCTATTAGAAGTTGTTTGATTCAATTAAAGCTGGAATACTTTCAGTTCATCCTCTCACAATTTAATTTCGAAACGACGACAAGCGCATTACGTTGTCGCCGGGCTAAACGGTGGAAAGCGATATTCTTAGAAGCTATATTCATTACGGTTGGTGTACCTCACGAGCTCGGTAGATCCTCCTCAAGCGAGCATGTCACGTTCTCATATTCATGTTGTTGTTCTTCTCTACCACCGTGCCCTCGATCTTTCTTTGTATGCATACACCCGTCGTTTCGAGCAAACAACATTGAAGTCGACTTCCAAGCATACGACCCGATGACAAGTACTTTTAGTAAGGTCATTTGACCCTAATTGTCACATTCACCTTTTAACTCGAGCTACTATGAGTATAGCAATTTAACAACGCATTGCGTTGTTGCCCGCGATAACGATGACACGACTCGTTCTTAGGCTCGTAAGGTACATGGTGTCTTGTATAAAACTATAATTTAAGATCTTTGTGCGCCAAGCAGGATCTATATCTAAGAAGGTGGTTTGTCAGCGTAATACGTTGTTTCTTTGCGACCTCCATTTATAAAGCTTGTTTAGCGCTGAATACTCTATTAGAAGTTGTTTGATTGATTAAATGGAATACTTTCGAGTTCATCCTCTCACAATTTAATTTCGACACGACGACAACGCATTACGTTGTCGCCAAGAATAAACGGTGGAAAGCGATATTCTTAGAAGCTATATTCATTACGGTTGGTGTACCTCGAGCTCGGTAGATCCTCCTCAGCAATGAGCATGTCACGTTCTCATATTCATGTTGTTGTTCTTCTCTACCACCGTGCCCTCGATCTTTCTTTGTATGCATACACCGTCTTTTCGAGCAAACAAACATTGAAGTCGACTTCAAGCATACTGACCAATGACAAGTACTTTTAGTAAGGTCATTGTGATTGCCCTAGCGTCCACATTCACCTTTTAACTCAGAGCTACTATGAGTGACAATTTAACAACGTTGCTACGTTGTTGCCCGCGATAACGATGACTGACTCGTTACTTAGGCTCGTAAGGTACATGGTGTCTTGTATAAAACTATAATTTAAGATCTTTGTGCGCCAACCAGGATCTATATCTAAGAAGGTGGTTTGTCAAGCGTAATCGTTGTTTCTTTGGCGACCTCCATTTATAAAGCTTGTTTAGCGCTGAATACTCTATTAGAAGTTGTTTGATTGATTAAACTGGAATACTTTCAGTTCATCCTCTCACAATTTAATTTCGAAACGAGCGACAACGCATTACGTTGTCGCCGGGCTAAACGGTGGAAAAGCGATATTCTTAGAAGCTATATTCATTACGGTTGGTGTACCTCTGAGCTCGGTAGATCCTCCTCAACGAGCATGTCACGTTCTCATATTCATGTTGTTGTTCTTCTCTACCACAGTGCCCTCGATCTTTCTTTGTATGCATACACCCATCTTTTCGAGCAAATAGACATTGAAGTCGACTTCCAAGCATACTGACCCAATGACAAGTACTTTTAGTAAGGTTTGACTGCCCTAAGCTGTCCACATTCACCTTTTAACTCAGAGCTACTATGAGTCTGACAATTTAACAATTGCTGCGTTGTTGCCATGATAACGATGACTGACTCGTTCTTAGGCTCGTAAGGTACATGGTGTCTTGTATAAAACTATAATTTAAGATCTTTGTGCGCCAACAGGATCTATATCTAAGAAGGTGGTTTGTCGGCGTAATCGTTGTTTCTTTGCGACCTCCATTTATAAAAGCTTGTTTTAGCATTGAATACTCTATTAGAAGTTGTTTGATTGATTAAACTGGAATACTTTCGAGTTCATCCTCTCACAATTTAATTTCGAAAGCGGCGACAACGCATTACGTTGTCGCCGAAAGCTAAGCGGTGGAAAGCGATATTCTTAGAAGCTATATTCATTACGGTTGGTGTACCTCTCGAGCTCGGTAGATCCTCCTCAAGCGAGCATGTCACGTTCTCATATTCATGTTGTTGTTCTTCTCTACCACCGTGCCCTCGATCTTTCTTTGTATGCATGCATACACAGTCTTTTCGAGCAACAACATTGAAGTCGACTTCCAAGCATACTGACCAATGATAAGTACTTTTAGTAAGGTGGTGATCCCTGCCCTAACTGTCCACATTCACCTTTTAACTCCGAGCTCTTATGAGTACAGACAATTTAACAACGCATTTGCGTTGTTGCCGCGATAACGATGACACGACTCGTTCTTAGGCTCAAGTAAGGTACATGGTGTCTTGTATAAAACTATAATTTAAGATCTTTGTGCGCAACAGGATCTATATCTAAGAAGGTGGTTTGTCAACGTAATACGTTGTTTCTTTGGCGACCTCCATTTATAAAGCTTTTTTAGCGTTGAATACTCTATTAGAAGTTGTTTGATTCAATTAAACTGGAATACTTTCGAGTTCATCCTCTCACAATTTAATTTTTGAACACGACGACAACGCATTACGTTGTCGCCAAGCTAAACGGTGTGAAAGCGATATTCTTAGAAGCTATATTCATTACGGTTGGTGTACCTCTAGCTCGGTAGATCCTCCTCAGCGAGCATGTCACGTTCTCATATTCATGTTGTTGTTCTTCTCTACCACATGTGCCCTCGATCTTTCTTTGTATGCATACACCGTCTTTTCGAGCAAACTGACATTGAAGTCGACTTCAAGCATACTGACCAATGACAAGTACTTTTAGTAAGGTGGTGTTGCTTGCCCTAAGCGTCACATTCACCTTTTAACTCAGAGCTCTATGAGTACAGACAATTTAACAACGCATTGCGTTGTTTGCGATAACGATGATGACTCGACTCATTAGGCTCAAGTAAGGTACATGGTGTCTTGTATAAAACTATAATTTAAGATCTTTGTGCGCCCAGCAGGATCTATATCTAAGAAGGTGGTTTCTCAACGTAATCGTTGTTTCTTTGGCGACCTCCATTTATAAAGCTTGTTTAGCGTTGAATACTCTATTAGAAGTTGTTTGATTCAATTAAACTGGAATACTTTCGAGTTCATCCTCTCACAATTTAATTTGAAACACGGCGACAACGCATTACGTTGTCACCCAGGCTAAACGGTGGAAAAGCGATATTCTTAGAAGCTATATTCATTACGGTTGGTGTACCTCTTAGCTCGGTAGATCCTCCTCAACGAGCATGTCACGTTCTCATATTCATGTTGTTGTTCTTCTCTACCACCGTGCCTCAATCTTTCTTTGTATGCATACACCGTCGTTTCGAGCAAAACGGCATTGAAGTCGACTTCCAAGCATCTGACCCAATGACAAGTACTTTTAGTAAGGTCTGATGTTGCCCTATTGTCCACATTCACCTTTTAACTCCGAGCTACTATGAGTACTGACAATTTAACAACGCGTGACTGCGTTGTTGCCATGATAACGATGACGACTCGTTACTTAGGCTCAGTAAGGTACATGGTGTCTTGTATAAAACTATAATTTAAGATCTTTGTGCATGCATGCAGGATCTATATCTAAGAAGGTGGTTTGTCAGCGTAATACGTTGTTTCTTTGACCTCCATTCGACCTCCATTTATAAAGCTTGTTTAGCGTTGAATACTCTATTAGAAGTTGTTTGATTAATTAAGCTGGAATACTTTCGAGTTCATCCTCTCACAATTTAATTTCGACACGGCGACAACGCATTACGTTGTCGCCGAAGCTAAACGGTGGAAAGCGATATTCTTAGAAGCTATATTCATTACGGTTGGTGTACCTCTTAGCTCGGTAGATCCTCCTCAGCGAGCATGTCACGTTCTCATATTCATGTTGTTGTTCTTCTCTACCACCGTGCCCTCGATCTTTCTTTGTATGCATACACACCGTCTTTTGAGCAAACAAGCATTGAAGTCGACTTCCAAGCATACTGACCCAATGACAAGTACTTTTAGTAAGGTCATTTGACGCCCTAATCGTCACATTCACCTTTTAACTCGAGCTACTATGAGTACTGCAATTTAACAACATTTACGTTGTTGCCGCGATAACGATGATCCGACTCGTTCTTAGGCTCAGTAAGGTACATGGTGTCTTGTATAAAAACTATAATTTAAGATCTTTGTGCGCCAACAGGATCTATATCTAAGAAGGTGGTTTGTCAACGTAATACGTTGTTTCTTTGACGACCTCCATTTATAAAGTTTGTTTAGCGCTGAATACTCTATTAGAAGTTGTTTGATTCAATTAAACTGGAATACTTTCCAGTTCATCCTCTCACAATTTAATTTCGACACGACGACAACGCATTACGTTGTCGCCCGGGCTAAACGGTGGAAAACGATATTCTTAGAAGCTATATTCATTACGGTTGGTGTACCTCACGAGCTCGGTAGATCCTCCTCAGCGAGCATGTCACGTTCTCATATTCATGTTGTTGTTCTTCTCTACCGTGCCCTCGATCTTTCTTTGTATGCATACACCGTCGTTTCGAAGCAAACAACATTGAAGTCGACTTCGAGCATACTGACCAATGACAAGTACTTTTAGTAAGGTCATTGCCGCATTGCCCTATTTGTCCACATTCACCTTTTAACTCAGAGCTCTTATAGTGAGACAATTTAACAATGCGCATTGCGTTGTTGCTGCGATAACGATGACTGACTCGTTCTTAGGCTCAAGTAAGGTACATGGTGTCTTGTATAAAACTATAATTTAAGATCTTTGTGCGCAATGAGGATCTATATCTAAGAAGGTGGTTTCTCAGCGTAATACGTTGTTTCTTTGACGACCTCCATTTATAAAGCTTGTTTAAGCTTGAATACTCTATTAGAAGTTGTTTGATTCAATTAAAGCTGGAATACTTTCAGTTCATCCTCTCACAATTTAATTTCGACACGACGACAACGCATTACGTTGTCACCGGGCTAAACGGTGGAAAAGCGATATTCTTAGAAGCTATATTCATTACGGTTGGTGTACCTCTGACGAGCTCGGTAGATCCTCCTCAATGAGCATGTCACGTTCTCATATTCATGTTGTTGTTCTTCTCTACCACCGTGCCTCGATCTTTCTTTGTATGCATACACCCGTCGTTTCGAGCAAGCGGACATTGAAGTCGACTTCCAAGCATACTGACCCAATGACAAGTACTTTTAGTAAGGTCATTTGCCCGCCCTAAGCTGTCCACATTCACCTTTTAACTCCGAGCTACTATGAGTACTGACAATTTAACAATGCTTGCTGCGTTGTTGCCCGCGATAACGATGACCTGACTCGTTACTAGGCTCCGTAAGGTACATGGTGTACTGTATAAAACTATAATTTAAGATCTTTGTGCGCCAACAGGATCTATATCTAAGAAGGTGGTTTGTCAACGTAATACGTTGTTTCTTTGACGACCTCCATTTATAAAGCTTGTTTAGCGCTGAATACTCTATTAGAAGTTGTTTGATTCAATTAAATGGAATACTTTCCAGTTCATCCTCTCACAATTTAATTTCGACACGACGACAACGCATTACGTTGTCGCCCGGGCTAAACGGTGGAAAACGATATTCTTAGAAGCTATATTCATTACGGTTGGTGTACCTCTGAGCTCGGTAGATCCTCCTCAACGAGCATGTCACGTTCTCATATTCATGTTGTTGTTCTTCTCTACCACCGTGCCCTCGATCTTTCTTTGTATGCATACACCCGTCTTTTCGAGCAAAGCGGCATTGAAGTCGACTTCCGAGCATACTGACCCGAATGACAAGTTCTTTTAGTAAGGTCATTGATT
Organism: Taxus wallichiana var. yunnanensis; assembly: GCA_018340775.1. Lineage (NCBI taxonomy): Eukaryota > Viridiplantae > Streptophyta > Pinopsida > Cupressales > Taxaceae > Taxus > Taxus wallichiana. The sequence continues at coordinate 749,274,076 of CM031240.1, read as the reverse complement.
GCCCTAATTGTCCACATTCACCTTTTAACTCGAGCTACTATGAGTACAGCAATTTAACTGTGCATTGCGTTGTTGCCGCGATAACGATGATTTGACTCGTTCTTAGGCTCCGTAAGGTACATGGTGTCTTGTATAAAACTATAATTTAAGATCTTTGTGCGCCTTGACAGGATCTATATCTAAGAAGGTGGTTTGTCAACGTAATACGTTGTTTCTTTGACGACCTCCATTTATAAAGCTTGTTTAGCGCTGAATACTCTATTAGAAGTTGTTTGATTCAATTAAAATGGAATACTTTCCAGTTCATCCTCTCACAATTTAATTTCACACGACGACAACGCATTACGTTGTCGCCCGGGCTAAACGGTGGAAAACGATATTCTTAGAAGCTATATTCATTACGGTTGGTGTACCTCTGAGCTCGGTTGATCCTCCTCAACAAGCATGTCACGTTCTCATATTCATGTTGTTGTTCTTCTCTACCACCGTGCCCTCAATCTTTCTTTGTATGCATCCACCCGTCTTTTCGAGCAAACGGCATTGAAGTCTGACTTCCAAGCATACAGCCAATGACAAGTACTTTTAGTAAGGTCATTATTTGCCCTAATTGTCCACATTCACCTTTTAACTCCGAGCTACTATGAGTACTGACAATTTAACAATGCGCTACGTTGTTGCCGCGATAATAACGATGACTGACTCGTTACTAGGCTCAAGTAAGGTACATGGTGTCTTGTATAAAACTATAATTTAAGATCTTTGTGCGCCAACGGGATCTATATCTAAGAAGGTGGTTTGTCAGCGTAATACGTTGTTTCTTTGGCGACCTCCATTTATAAAGCTTGTTTAGCGTTGAATACTCTATTAGAAGTTGTTTGATTCAATTAAAGCTGGAATACTTTCGAGTTCATCCTCTCACAATTTAATTTGACACGGCGATAACGCATTACGTTGTCGCCGCGGGCTAAAGCGGTGGAAAGCGATATTCTTAGAAGCTATATTCATTACGGTTGGTGTACCTCTTAGCTCGGTAGATCCTCCTCAGCGAGCATGTCACGTTCTCATATTCATGTTGTTGTTCTTCTCTACCACCGTGCCCTCGATCTTTCTTTGTATGCATACACCCGTCTTTTGAGCAAACTGACATTGAAGTCGACTTCCAAGCATACGACCCGATGACAAGTTCTTTTAGTAAGGTCGGTGTTGCCTAGCTGTCCACATTTACCTTCTAACTCCGAGCTACTTAGTCCATTTATATTGATGCTTAGTGATGATTTGTGATACCCTTGAGAGCCATTTTTGGGTTAATTCTCTTCTATATGGCGTGACTGATTTTAAACATTTCTCAACCTTAAATAACTTAGAAAAGATATTCTATTGTCTAATCTTATATATGTATGATGTCGTTTTTATGAGATTATTGATGTCGTTTTTACTTTTTTGTTGACCTGAATTTTTTAAATAATGATCCTCAATTTCTTTAACATATTGAACATTTGTGAATGCAGGCAGGTCCTATCATTTTAGCAACAGCTATAATATAAATATAAAATGGTTAGTGTTATTGTCTAATTGTATAGTGTGTTAGCTTGGGCATTTTTTTTCCAAATTTTAATAATTTGTAGTGTTATTAACATCGATGTATAATCGAGAGAGACTCAAAGTGGAAGCGCTTGTTAGACATTCCTATCGATGTCCTCTGGAAGAATTTTTTCTGCATTAGATGTTGTTTGGAGCAAAGTTAAAGATAACCGTGGAGTGGAAGGGGATTTTGTTGCATGGATAGAAGTTGGACGAGTAGATGATTTTATTAAAGGGGAATGCCAGCGGACATCATTTCCAACAAGTTATTACAAACGTTGGAGTCATTCATCACCCATAAGGGAAAGTACACACCGGGTTCGAATTGATAGCACCATCAGTTATATAATGTATGATGTGGCAATGTTCGGTGATGTTTTTAATGCAGTTTTAAAATTGTTGTTTACTTTATTATGACTCACTTTTAGTGACATTTTGCAGATATTGGTGTAGCTATGGGCCTGAAGACTTTAAAGAAGAGGATGCTTTGCCATATGATAAGTCCAAGGTTCCAACTAGAGGGACGGGGAGTAGACCTGGACGTAAACATATAAAATGTGGTTGCCAATGTAATTTTAATGTGCGAATTCTTATGAAAAGAAGTGAATATGCACTTATCACATATCCTCAGATGGATCATGTGGATAACAACAATCATATATGCCATGGCCAAAAAAACCACAAATTTGAAGGGACACGAGCTTATTATGCGCCACATATTAGTAAGGAATTGCAAGAATGGGTAGAAAAGTTATTGTTATTAGGAATGCCGGTGATATTGTGTTGCGAAAGCACTTAGTGAAATGGTTCATGAGAAGCTAGCCTTGTTTGATGGGCAAACAAAGCGTGATGATTTCTTGTCTTCCCATGATGTTCATAATATTGATACAAAAATAAAAGCAGCAAAGTACATGTATGACCGAAATGATGCCCAAAGTGTGAGAGTATGGCAAGATCAAAATCCAAATATATGTTTTGAATACCAAGAGTATGAAGGAAACGTTGAGGAAGATGGTCACGTGCCGTTTATCATGGGCATTCAAATGCCACAACAACTTGAGTGGATGTTAAAATATGGCCATAACAACATACTTGCAATGGACGCCACTTTTGGGACCAATGGAATGAAGGTATTCTCTTTTACATAATCTTATCAATAAAAAAATCTGCAAAAAATATGTTACATTTTCTTACCAATAATCTACTAATTCACATTGTTATTGCATTGCCAACTCTCCATAGTTCAAACTCTATACCATCCTCGCATTCGATTCCAAACACATGGGCCTACCAGTTGCATGGGTTATAATGTCAAGAGCTACCACTAGCGACTTAACCCAATGGATGAAAAAGGCTGGTGAATAGAGCACATGCTCATATGCTTGAGTGGAAACTAAATGCTTTCATGGTAGATGATGCTCTGACTGAAATCAATGCTATTAGGTTGTAAATTAATCTTTGTGTATATTGTTAGAATATATAAATTTAAATTATAGATATTAAGTTTGCTATCAAATTTTTAAGATTCTAATACAATTCATTTTCAAATACGAGAGAAGTTTTTGGGTGTGAAGTATACTTATGCGGTGGCATGTACGGAGGGCATGGTTGAAGAATCTTGTTGCCAAGGTTAAGGAAGATCAAAAAAAGACGTGTAATGTTTAATAGGTTGGGGAAATTATGCACCATTCAAATAATGAGGAGAGTCTTTGTTCAAATGGCACAAAATTTTATTCTGATTTTGCGGACGAGATAAAATTTATTAAATATTGGCGGGAACAGCCACAGAATTGGAATGTGGGTGAGACAGATTACGGACTTTAAAGCATCTTTGGGCAAAGAAACAAATGCTGCAATAGAGGCATATCACTCTATACTTAAGAGTAAGTGGTTATCCTCCATTCGAAAAGCATGTCATCACGGGGTTGGTAGGTGATACATCGATTAATCAGTTGTTTTTATATATTATTGGTGGAGTCAATGTTGTAAGGAAAGTGGGTTCTCTAGTAACTTCAAAGTGGAGAAACTAGAAAATAACCAATGGCTGCATGCACAATCCATTCCTGATTATTATGTCACCTTCCATACCTCTGACCCACGGTTAGCATGGGTTCGTAGCCAGACGGATGATACTTGTCACTATGAAGTATGGTATCAAACCCCACATTTGGCAATGTGTGGATGTGGAGTGTCGAAGAAGAATGGGTACTTATGTAAGCACGTAATTAAAGTGAATATGATGAAAAAGAATTCAGCGAGAGAAAACTTTAATGTTCAGGTATTCTAGGCATAATGTTTTTCAAGATTTTGCAACATAGTAATTTATAGTATCTAAATTCTATTAATTTTGGTTTTTATTCAAATCTTTGATTTATTATACTAATTTGTAATGTTCTCCAGGGTTTATTTTGTGCTCCAAATGTTGCATGTGGAGATGAACATGTGGTTGATGATCCTTTTGGTCAAGCATGGAATCCTCCAAACACCTGTGAAGACTCTATGCATGTTTTGCAACAAGATAAACATGTTATAAATGAAGAAGATGAACACTTGAGCCCACAAGTGAGAAGGATCAGAAAAATAGTAGATACTTGATCTTGTTGGTCCTCTAAACAAGTCATTTCTTAATTTATTAGAGAATACACTTGTGGAAACAACAAACCGATTGAGGAAGCCAAATATCTTCTATATTAGGTGTGCGACATCCTGAGGCACAACCGTTTAGACCCGTAGATGATGGATTCAACAATACACTTCATCGAGAGAGATTTTATAGAAGATGTTGAATCGAAGGCGCCCATGTCAACAAATAGGAAAGCTAGTTTTCCAATTGTAAAAAGAGTCGTGTATCACGTCGACTAACATGGGAGGATGAATTAAAAAGAGCTGCGAGCGAGATAGGGAAAGGGGGCTTGTTGAAGAACTTGAAGATGATACCAACACAAATGGAATTTAAGGGTAATTTTAGATTGCAGCGGTTCATGACAACATATTATGTTGTTACCCTTGAGAAATGATGAACAAACACATTATTAGTTTACAAGATATGCTCATTATAATATCCAAAACTGTGATACCATCTTTTTATGCTCCTACATGATCTATACCAAAGTAGGTTATTTCTCAACGTAATACGTTGTTGCCTCAACAAAATGGATTTTTAATGTTTATTTTGCATTTTATAATGTTATGTATCTATTCAAGGTTGTTTAATTCAATCACTTTGTAATAATTTCCCACTTATGCCCTTCTACTTTAATTAAAACAGTTCAACAACGTATTGTGTTGTCATCCGTGATAAATGATGCAGGTTTCAATATTTATACAAATTTGTCACTTTAAAATACTTATGCTTTAAATAATTTGACAGTCTTTGATGTTTCTAAGAATGCATTATTGGGATCCATGCCATCTGTATGGCCTTCTACTCTAGCGATATTGATGCTAAATGACAATTCCCTGATTGGCAATATTCCTCCAAGTTTGAGCAACTTGGCTGGTCTTGTACGCGTTAAATTTGGCAAACATCAAATTAAACGGAGTCATTCCACCAAGCTTGGCTGATATTCTTCAACTTCTAGTATTGAATTTGGGAGATAATGGTCTGGAAGGAAGCATACCTTGTGGGCTATGCCCCTTGTCCTTGAAAGTACACAGTAATAAGCCATAATGCTTTGTTCCAAGCTGTACAGTTAGAGACTATCACATCTCATTATACCTGCTTATATACTGCAGACATAACGTCTGAAAAGCTTGAATGGGGAAACTACAATCATCTTTTAGAGATATTCGAGAAATTTCCCGAAGGTTTTGATCTTATTCTTGGGGCTGATATTTATATCCATATTGGTTTGTCCTTTTAAGCTTTTTGATACATAAGTGAAAAGTTCCAGCAAATATAGGAGAATCAATCAAGTCCATTACTGCTTTCATGTTTCTGTTTTTGTTTATTTATTTATCAACTCAAAGGGATCCTTAACCAAATGCACGCTTTCAACAAGCTAGCATTCCTCTTTTATTTGACACAGTGGAGCAACTTCTACGATTCGGTCATAAGCGTTGCTGCAAGTTTATGTTTGCCTATGTTTCTCGGGCTAAGAGGCAAGTAAAGTAAACGATCAATATTTAACACATTAGTCTTAATAAGCAGCTTTCTTTTCCCATTATTATGCAGAAAAATACATTGTTCTTCCTTGGGGATAACTTTGGCCACTATTATTTATACCATTACTTATTTTATTTACTTCTCCGATGGTTAAAATTAAAATTAATTTTCGTGCATGTGCCTTTGTCAATGGAAGGTAATTCTATTTGTTTATTTCTTAAATATTCATCGAAATCCTTTCTGGGAAATTATGTTGTACAATGAGATGGTATTCTGTCTGAAAGGATTTCAACTGCATATGAACTTGTAATTGAATGATGTCAAATCTCTAATTTGTCATTCTATCTACTGGATTCGGTTGAGGAATGCTATGTTTCTACCAATTCTTTGTGGTTTTGATATATTTCCTTTGGTTGTTTTATGAAAAATTTCCAGTCACTAAACTAGTTGCATGTTGTATCAAGCCAGAGCTTTATTTCTTGAGGAACCAACCTTTTTTAATAGAAAAAGTTTTTCTCAGAAGGTTCCACAGAGGAATCTTAATCAGAAGTTGAAGATTATTGATTAATATCATGGTTCCTCAAACTTAATATTATTAGGCCTATTTGTACATCTCGCAATGCCTCTCTATTTTTGAGTTTGCTTCTTTCATAGTGCGAAGGTCTTCTCCTCAACTTCCTTGCATCACGTGTCTAAGGTATCCATTCTCATGGACATTGTTTCCTGTCGTTGAAGAACATCTGTAACTATGTTCAAGTTAAGGATTGGTATATGATCCTGTCTGTATAGGTTTTGATGAAATTTTCCCTATTCGAGAAGTTAATATATTTTCATGTATTATTTGAGACTCGAGAGCCATGCTTTCAACTTTTGGCATAATTAATTCATCTTTCTTCAGAGTTTTTTTCCAACTGGCTGTATTTTCAAAGGCATGGTTTTTGAAAATGAGTTCTTTTCTAGATTACTTTCATGATTTCTTGATTTCCACAGTCTGACATTCTGTAGTGACTTATGATTCAACCGCAGACCTTCCAGGATCTTCTGGAAAGTTTGTCCATGGGCACATTCTTACATTATCTGTCCCTTAAATGACATGATCTTTAAATGTGTACATCATTGTGGTAGTTGAGCCTTTACCAAAATAAATCGACAATTATCTATTATGTTTTCAAAAGATGCTAACTTTCTGTGATCATTTGTTATAATGCATGCATGGCAGCTTTCTACATTACACGTTCCATTGCTCACAGAATTCTGAGTAATGATTGTGCTGGTATTTGGACAAACATTAACGTTAAAGTCTTCAATTTGTTATCCTTGCAATTACTAATGGGAAAGAAGTGAACATCTAAACTCCCCAACATCTAGCATAGTTGCCCTTGGTAGTAGAGGACCCAAGTGTGGTTTTGGGGCTTTGTGTACAATAACAGTGGCATTCAGAGCCCTCAAGCTGAAATTCCTGGAGCTCCTTGGATATCTGTTGATGACTGGTGTGGCCAGTCATGAATGGATGACATAGGAGGCGTTTGGAAGATTTTATTGAAGACTTGTGGGCAGTAGTTTTGTTATAGAAGGAAATATAAGCAATGAATGTTGCTTAAAGAGAATAAACTTTAAAGCGTGGTTAATTACCTTTAGGCTTTGGGAAAGAGTTGGACGAGACATAGGTTCAGTCTGACTAAGTACTTTGGAAGTCAGTCCCCATGTCAGCATGTGACGTGCTCATATCTTGCTAATCACTTAAGCTCGACCAACCACTATTTGTTGTTTAATGTAAATTTTAGGCACTTTAGCATTGATAGCTTGTAACAGTTTTTAACTCTGAGTGATTTGAGGGTGCCTTAAATGGTTTCAACATGTGAAACTTCAAGTCTAAATTTTCGATTCCAAACCCCAATTCCTGCACTAATCCCCCCATTGCACTCCCACACAGGGCCTGCTTAACATGTTGCATGATGGTGATTCCATATAACTACCTCGTCTATATGTAACTACTTTATGATTAATAAAAGATGTACACACACACACTTGATGTCAGTTTGTTGTGTGCCTTCCATTCTCTTCATTCTCTCTCACGTATTTTCTAACAGCTTTAGTTCAATCTACACAAATTGAATGTGAAAATATTAATATTGTTACCTAGATTTACCCATGTTCATTCAACGCCAGCTAAATTCCTTGTGCTAGAAAGCAAGCATCTGATACATCTGAATGGTACTACTCAACTCATCACACATTTAAGTTGGGGACACTGTACCATTCAAATGAACTTTAATTTTTTCACGATTATCTAAAATTTCAACATATTGCAAAGGTCATAGCAAACTCGATAACTTTAAATACTATTAATAAGATACACGTGTATAGAGAAGGTATGCATAATCCCATTCATCTAATATGGACAGGAAAAACAGCAATAATAAATAAATATTCTCAACAGCAATAATAAATGCTATCAATAAATTCGACAGGAAAAACTCATTACATTTTACAAGTCATGTCAGAAGAAGAGCCAAAAGAGGATTTTGGCATAAAATTGGCACTACATATGGATCTTACATTATTATCTCGTTCAAGGAGAAAAACCATAACATTAAACTTGATTTTTTCTTTCACATAAGCGAGTATCTTGTGCAATTGTTTTACAAATAATGATACTGATTCATTGTAATATCAAAACTTCAATAGATTAAATCGAGAGCTCTTCAAATTTCTCGTTGCTTGTTACTTGACAATGGAGTTTCACGCTTCCAACCATTCTCGAACTTTTCTTTTATGTCCTTTCACCTCATCAGGGGTAAGGTGTGTGTGAACTGATGCAGCACTCTTGATATCCTTTAATCTTTTTCCCTGAAATGTTTACAAACAATGGGCATATCAGTAAATAAAACTATGCAAACGTAAATGATAAAATAAGTTTATCAAAATTATAAATAAGATATTGTGTGGTCACCTGTTGTTGGGAAGAATGGATCCTTTCCGGAAGTTGCATCTCGGTATCACCTTGAGTATTACGTTGCTACAAAAAATGAAGGATTATTGATGCAAATTATTTCCTACATTAACTCGAAGAAAAAAACACAAATATTTTAAATGTTTTTATATTTGACTCCTAGAAGTAATTAGCAATGTAAATCTTAAGTTTACGTAACTTACCAAATCAGATGAAGCACGAACCATTTTATGTTTACTTTGCATGGAATCAACATTACTGGATAACTTTTGTACGTTTCTTACCAAAAGCTTGTGTGGTTGTTCCCCTTCATTCTACAAACAATCAATTCATATAAATACTATATAATACAATTAAAGAACATGATTGTTAGAAAGAAAGACAATTATAAGTAAAATGATATTGGGGTAAGGGAAGCTCCTGTAACAGCTGCAACAGCCAAGTAAGGGAAGCCAAGTTGGTATGAAAAGTACATAGTTTCATACAATCAAATGTGCTAAAAACACAATAACATCAATAAGAATACAAATTAACACACCTTTGTCTCTTTTCCATACTCTTTCTGGTTAATTGCCTTCAAGCAATCTTTAAACCAGATGCAATATGTCTTCTTGATTCTGCATGATGCTCTGCTCCGATATGTGGAAAATGCAATGGGCGTCGTCTGCACATATGATTCTTCTACGCATATGACAATGCGGTCCCTTTCTAAAGATCGTCCATGGCATTTTGTTCTGGTTTAGTTGCGTGAATTTTAGCAATGCCAACCTTTTTGCATGGTGAGGCTCTAGGAACATA